>DF239950.1:0-65260 GCA_000507305.1 Breviolum minutum Mf 1.05b.01 | reverse complement strand
TGTTGTTGTTGTTGTTGTTGTTGTTGTTGTTGTTGTTGTTGTTGTTGTTGTTGTTGTTGTTGTTGTTGTGTTAGTATTAGTAGTTGGTGGTAGTAGTAGTAGTAGTAGTAGTAGTAGTAGTAGTAGTAGTAGTAGTAGTAGTAGTAGTAGTAGTAGTAGTAGTAGTAGTAGTAGTAGCAGTAGTAGAAGTGTAGTAGTCAGCCCTTAGCCCTGGACCTGGGCCCCTCGGGTCCGTGGGCCCATGCCCTTTTGGGCCCGCAGGGCTCTGGGCCCGTGGGCCCGTGGGCCCGTCGGGCCTTGGGCCCGTGGGCCCGTGGACCAGATTCAGACGCTTCCCAAAAAAGCAGGGGCCATTGGGGTTAAAGATGGGTATGTACAGGTTCAATGGTGGATACTAAGTGGATATTGCTGGCAAGGTGAAGATGCAAAAAACAGTTTTTTTTTGGGTTGCCGGCATTTGAGGACTCCAAACCATGGGCATTGAAGGGAAACCATCTGAGATCCAGGCTGTGGAGGCTGCACAAGAAGAACTTAGCACCTGCCGAGCTCTTTTCGAGGAGAATCAAGAATCAATCAAGTGTTTGTTGGTTTGTTGCATCCACCCAACATATCCCAACATTCTGAAAGGAACGAACCTTTTCTTTGAGGCTGCATACCCTATAGTCATGCATGACGAATGAAATTTGCATTATGGCATTGTAGGGTATGCTATGGCACCGGGGTTCCTGAACCTTGAGGACCTGCATGCTGGTGGAGATGGAACCTCACTGCAGGTGAAGCCCCCAGAAGGGTAGCTTCCTTTGTTCGTTTGGTTCGGAGAATGATTTCAATTTCACAATAGAGTATCGATTAATACAGGTTTACGGTTCATAGAGTAGTTACCTCCATGCTGGTCGTTCTCAGTCCTTTTGTGCTTCCTGGTGAAAGTTGCAGTAGTCCCATTACCATTGGTACGCTCTTCACAAGCTGAGGATGACTATCCCTCTGAGACAGTTGGCATTTTGGAACCTGTGTCAGGGCCCTGGTGCTTTCTTTCTGACACTTGCAATAAGGAAACCGTGCCTTCGCCCACCTGCCAGGTGTACAACCAGCAAAGATCTGGCGAACGCCTCAGAATTTTGGAGCATATTGACAGGATTGAAGATTTTCGAGATGATAAACACCGGTGCCATAGTCAAAACATACATTGAAAATCATTGAAGACCCGGTCTCAACACCTCTCGGAATTCTTCAGAAAGTCTCAACACCTCTGGTCAGATTCTTTGACCCCGATTCCGATTCCGGCCAAATGTTGCCAGTATGGACATGTATCGACAATTTGGAATCCCTTGCACTACATTGCACTACATTGTACGCACTTTTTTGCACGCCTCGACTTCTTGCAATTTGCTCGGAAAAAACAGGTTGACTAAGTTGAACAAATCCAGACTCTGTTCTAAACCAGACCAGGCCTTCTGGCAACTGACTTTGGCTCAGTCACACGCTGAAAACCGCTGAACGCTGCGCTGGGCCGCCATGGACGGCAAGAAGGTCCTCGCTGCTGCTGTTGCACCCTGGTTTGATCGCCCGCGAAAATAGAGTACGGTGCAAAAATGTGCTCAAATGAAAAAAATGATCTAACCCGCGTTAAACACAGGTCGACAGACTCATAATGACTCATAGACTTTGCTGATCACACCAAAAATTAATGGACGTATGCCTTACTTTTGTCACTCTTGTCCTTTGTAGGTGAGATACTTCACTTTCACAATGCATACTTGTTTTCATGCATCCTTTCAGTAACCAATCTGGAATTTCGTCTTTTCACACTGTTTATATTTTGAATCATTTTGGGATATTTTGGGTACATCTTTGGAATAACTTTTGCTACTATATGGTGCCATAAAAAGCGATAGGGGATGAAACTTCTTAAAGTGCCTCGAAGTGACCCAAGGCAACGTCAGCATGTGCATTGTCAGCGAGGTGCGTTGTTGATAGTGGAGTCCTGGAGTCAAGATAGTCAAAGGAGGTTGGAAGTTTTGAGTATTTGGCATTCGGTACACATATACATATACTGTAACATGCTTTGGAACCCCAGCAATACATGGAAGGAGAGAACCATTTGCAACTATCACAGCCAATTAGTAGGCTGAAACTCTTATGATTCCATCAACAATTTAATGGGACCTTACCAACGGACCCCTAAGTAAGTTGCTAGAGCTATTAGATACTCAGGTTTAGGGGTCCGTTCAGTGGGTCCTGTTGGAGATTTCTTGGAATGATATGGGCATCCTTTCAATATCTTGTGATCTTTAGCCTGCAAACAGTTGTGAGCCTCCAAGACAAGCAGCTGTACCTGAAAGGTCTTTTGTAGTGAGTGGACCAGCGATCAGCTCACCATCTTTGAAGCAGAGGAGCAACCTGGCAGAAGTGAAATTAGGGAAGATCTGGTGAAAGATGGAGCCAGATCTCCCACAAAGACAACGGATCAAATCCTTCTAGGTATCCAGACCATCTACAAAGAAGATAGAAGCTGAATTTGGAAATACCCAACAGGAGCATTGTTCGCATGGAGATGGAAATACATCCTTAGCATCACACCCAAGTGCTTCACCATTTGAGGTGCTCATCCCAGTTCTCAATCTGCCACTGTGCGCCCCAAATGCCTTGCTGCTTTGGCATTGCCAGCGGTGGGTGTGGTTGCAGCTGGCAGTAGGCAGCGCAAGAGTCGTCAGCCACTTGCTGCATTGGATGTGCCTGGGGGGGTTCTGAAGAAAAATTCTCAAGATCTCTTACCCTTCCTACCAGAATCAGCCGGAAACCAGTGGAAGATGATCCATGTTTCTAAGAGAAACGGTCACCTGAAACCATTTTCCGCGGGTTTCCATGATTCTTGGAAGCACCGGAAACCCACCATTCAAGGCAAGCACGTGTTGTACGCTGTGCTGATGGCTTGGCGGACTGCCCCTATGTTTTGTATGGACGCTTTGGCTCATTAAAGTGGACTACTCCGACTGGTGACTGCCATCTTCGATACGCAACCAGTGGAATCTCTATTGTGCTATTCAACATGAACCTTATTTTGTAGCCATGTTTCTCATTTAGATCATTCAAGTTCTTGTTCTCAAGGTGTTATCCAACTCCTTTTTCACCCAACTCCACAACTCCTGGTGGACAATGACAAGCTGAATCCCCAAGGTGAGAAGGACATCAACGTCGATGCAGAGAGACAGAAACTGGAGGTTGGCAAAAGAAGATCAGTCAACATTTGAGCCATCTAATTTTTGCCATGTTTGGACTTCATTCTTCCATCCTTTGCTCAAAAAATGGTTGGAATAAACGAATCCCACTTGTTTTCTTCCAACCTTGTTAAAGATCAACAGAAACATAACAACTTGATAGCTGGCTTGTTTTGGCTGGTGGCTGGTGGATGACATAAACAGGCAATAGCTACTTGTTGACCATACTGGTTTAAGGGTTCGTGGTTTAATAAGTTTAATATTCTGGGTAGATTTCATGAGGGTTTCCGAGAGCTCCAGGTGAAAGCTTGTCCTTTGGAAATCCGGATGCCACCAGAGCTTAAGGGTGATATCCAGGCCACGCGTGGTGGAACGCGTAGTGGACGAAGGGAAGTTTCATGAAGTTTCAGCAAAAGGTCAAGATAGAGTCCACAAGTATGGAAGAAGAATGGTTCAAGAAATGCTCAATGATCTTGATTCTTGATGCAATGTTGGGAAAGCAATGCAGAGAATAGTGGAGAAGAGGTGTGTCATTGATTCATGATTGAGCTTACCACTTATCACATTGGCCACAAGGGCCAGCGCGAGTTCTTCAATACTCAGCTGCCACAGATCTACAAGGCCCAGACACGGATCCAGCTTTTTTGTTCTTTGCTCTTAGCAGTCTTGCCATATTGAACTGATGAAACACAAAGAAAACACAAAGGAAGGAGGGAAAGCTTTGCTGTTGGCTTTCGTCAGCATACAGATGATGTGTGTCATGTGCTCCGATGTTGTGTTTTGGTGAAGGATCTCAAGGAGTATGGTGCCATTGTCTTCCGCGGCTTTGAAATCTCGAAGGATAAGGAGACTTTTGGACAGGTGCCCAGATGTACGCCGACCAAAGTATTGCATTTGTTTGTGGTGCTTCTCACTAGAGTGGTCCTGGACGGCAATGCACCAAGTTGCTGGTTGCAATAACCAGAAAGGAAAAATTGAAATGGCCAAAACATGATTTAATAATTACATATATTTACCCAACAATCGTATCTCAAGACGGCCCCCCAGTAAAGGTTGCCTGTTTCTGGCAGGTGGGTAAAGCTTTGGACCTCGAATCATGCGAGGAAGGGAGTTGAGTCGTCGGTCGGAACTGAAGGCTGGTAGAGAATTTTGGGAAAGAAATGGGATGATGTTCATACAGATTCATCAATTCATCCCTTATTTGTTGGTTTCTGATGCCTTTTCAAATTTGTTACTGTTTCTAAAGTTGCCGTTAAAAGTCTCAAAAACAAGAAACAATCTCTATCATCTCTATCTGTCCAACCAAATATGAACGGAACATCTTTTTTTCGTCAAAGAAAGCTGAGTTGACGGATGGCTGTTTAGCTGCTTCTATCGAAGCGCGCGACGCTTCGCTAGGATCCTTTGCATTCGGTTGCTGCACGCGACGCTGTTGACAAGAAAGCTGGCGTTTATGAAGCAGTGAACAAACCGCGGGAGCCCTGGAAGGGCAACGGCACTTACCAACAATTGATCCATCTCGTCCTTTTGCAAGGTCCAGAAGCAAGTTCTACATTGGCATGCACAATGAGATACTTGGCAATGTGTTGAGGTATCTCAACTCCGATTTCTGAAAGCTGTTTTTAGTTAGATTTTTGACTTCTTACATCTTTTGATGGCATCTTTACATGGATTCATGTGACATCATCATGTAAGCTCATGTGGTGTCTTGTGACACCATAAAGCATTTTTAATGCTTTATGGTGAAACACGATGTATCTCAGGATGGTTGGTGATCGGGCACCAGGAGCTGCACTCTTCGTATGCTTCAAGGCGAAGCCGCGACCATAGATGGATGGTCAACCGCATGTTTTTTAAATCTGCTTGGAATTGTGGTACAGCATCAACATGCATCTATTATGAGTTTTAGCAAGTTAATTGATCACCAGATGAGGTTACGAAATCCCACTTGAAGCAATGTTAAATTTGGGAGGTGGATCTGATGGAGAAGATCATGAGGATTTTGTGATAGTGTTTTTGTGAAAACAGCCCTTTAGTTGGGGCATTGAAAGAACCTACTTGAGAAGGTGCTGAGGTTCAAATGGGAAGTATGCTCAGATCCAAGATGATATGATTTTCTACATATTGGATACAATGACAAGCTGGGATCCATCTTCGAAATGTTTATTGGAGATTAGCTATATTTTATGTATATGCCTAGTTTATCACTTGCGTGCGGGACCAGATTTTTCCGTAAACACCTCCGTAATGCTGTCCACTTCATGAACACTTAACGTGGTACATCCTGGTACAAAGAGTGTCTTGACATGTCTTGAGTTGATAAGATGCCGCAAGATGTCCAATAAGATGCCCAAAAAGGCCAAAGATCAGAAGCTTTGATTTGCTCAATTGAAACAAGATCTCACTGTCTACAAAATCACTTCCTTGTAAGTGACACGAGGCCGCGGAAAAGGGCGGCGAATTCCTGGTTGCAGATGGCCGAAAGATGCTTGGAAATAGTCGGTTTTGTTTGGGTACCGGGTAGAGAATGGCTCCCAAATTTGCCAAAGTAGAACACCGGTCTGCGATGGGCTTGGTTTAGGCACACTGTTCCCCTGTGCAAATAACAGGATTATCTTTTGCCTTCTATACAACAGTACAACAATACGAAACATACATTAGATTACAATTAGTGTAGTTTTATATATTAATATATATATATATATTGTATGCAACAGCATACGTAAATGTTCAATATCTCCCAAAGTTGTCACTACGGAACGTTGCTGTTGTCTTGGATATCCGGTAAAAGCTTGGCACCAAGGATGTTCAAGGAGCTTGACAAGGCCCGGATATTTCCAGACTTCTTGTGTGCCTCAGATCAGAAGATTTTGCACCCAGGACTGGCTGAACAAAGTCTACAATCGGGCAGCTCGGCTGTGAATGAAAAACTCTAATGATGAATCACGGTGAATCTGATGTTGCTATGATTCGTTGTTGAAAACCAACCCTTTGGCAAATCAAGAAGCTGACCGACTCGAATGGATCGAGGATGTGGTGTATTCCACGGCGGAATTTCCAATGGGCTTCATTGAGCTGCTTGGCGAAAGCGCTGACTGTTCAATTTGACAGTGGATGGGAAAGAAACGATCCAGGAGTCATGAGGTTGATATATATATATATATACATGATTGTACATGTAAATCATATTGTAAATCATTATGTAAGTGTATATATGTATTTATATATGTATATATTTATATATAAAGCATAGATTAACTGATAAACTCATTTTATGCTGAGGAAGGACAGCTGCACTTTTCTTTGACTCTGTACTACTGCGGAGTAAACATGAATTCCTTCCAGTTGAAGTAGGTTTTGGCTGGCAATGGATTAAATACCACCATTTTTTTGTTGATTGGAAAACAAAAACATTTGCCGTTTGGAAGCCACGTTTTTCTCTTCCACTCAGGGGGCTTCCGGATTTCGTGCAGCCCGCAGTGGAGCCAGTGGTTTATGGAGCCATGACACAGGCCTTGAAGATGAAGGTCCCTTGGTCACACTGCAGAGTTTTTGCCGTTTGCCTGATGCAAAAAAAAGCGATGACATGCCTCAAGTTTTTGTCTCCGAAGGTGGACTTCAAAACAGAACTTCGCTGGGAAAAGTCGGACTATGATGGTAGCAAGATTTTGCAGGCAAAGGATGCTACACCAGGGAGGATACTGTCGCCGTAACTGTTTGAAGGGGTTGAAAGGAATTCCTGTGAAGTTTTTATAGAGTTGCCTTTTCTCTGAAGGAAGGTTAGTTGTTCTGCAAGCAAAGACAAATAAGACAAAGAAGAAGAGGGAAAGGTTTTTTGCCGTCTACAGAATGCGCACCAGGTCCGGGCCATGCCTCAATATCCAGTGCTACGACACCACGCAACAGGAGAGCCATGCTGGTGGGGCTCCATGCATTCACATGCTGATACTTGGCAGCAGACATACACTATGGATTCTTATGCTATATCAGTCTTTAACATGTTTAATGTTTTTTGTTGCCATCGCGTTTTAATTTTCTGCTCATGACTGCAGTAACCTTTTTCAGGGTTTGTTAATACTCCTTTATGTCAGATATCTTATCATCAGTTGTACTTCGAAATCACATGACTATCTTGCTGGGGTTTGCCATCAAAACCTCTAATGAACATCTTGCAATGTGAATTAAACACTCAACCCAAATGCAGTTCAGGCGCTGGACTTATTCTTTTAACCCGAGGAACATCTCCGCAGCGCGCGTGAGAAGGTCTACGGCGAAGCACAGGACAGCGGACAATTGGCACTGGCAATAAACCCATAGGGTGTACAGTAGACGCACAGACAGGTATATAATTTGAATGGTGCCCCAATAGTTTAAACCAAGCAGTACGAATTCCTTCAAAAGTTGGGATCCTTTTGGAATCACCTATTAGTCCACTGCTGTTTCCCATCCATCAGGAGACCACCGGTGCGTTCAAAACTCAGGTTTTGAATTCAACAAACGAATCAGAGTTGAAACTTGAAGCGAGAAAACGGTTTCGATAGACCTGAGAAAGCGAAAAAAGGTCACGTATCAACAAGACGGACGTCTTCTATGGTGATGATGGACAAAAGATTGAGGCCTGCCTGAATCCTGGTATCATTCATCTGTCAATGTGAGAAGGAAGCCTAGCATCCATTATAAAAACTATTTAACTCGTAAGATTTGAACTTGTTGTATTTCTTGAATACCTTTCATAGATCCTATAGATCAGACGGGCGTTATGTAGGGAATTCGCGGGAATCTTGCTGGACATCCGCCAGACAGAATGGCTGGAGCATTTGGACCAAGTGACCTTGGACTGTGCTCAGAAAGTGAAGATGGAGTTTGGATCTCAGTTGAATGTGTGGAGCATATTTGTTGCACCAAGAAACAGCGTGTCATTGAAGATATGAAACAAATGATGATATGTATGTCACTTCTGTACACATGTGTGGATTTGATGCAATATGAAAAGTTTGAAAATCTGAATCTGAATCTCAAAGAGTTTGGTTGATAGATCTATCCCTTTATCCACATGCAGTCGCTTGCAATGCCGTCCAAGGGAGGGAGACATGGTGCTGCTGGACAACTACTTGGTGATGCATGGAAGATGTCCATTTGAAGGCACGCGGCTCCATGCCGTCTCCTGGTTCAAGAGTCAGATGCTCAGAACCGCAGAAAATGAGGACTGGGGGGAATCACCAATGACACCATCTCATCCTGCTGCTTTTGTCTCAGGCCCTGACTATTCAAAAGCTGCAGCCTAATGGAGACATGTCGCTTGCAGGGAGGTGGAATTTTCCTTGCTGACATGAATTCCTCATTTCAGGCTATGCTGATCAGCTTTGCAAAGCAAGCTGCAGCAAATTTCACGATAGCCTTTCTGGCTATGCTGAGTCAGCCATGCGTGAAATCAGCCTGAAGGCAAAGGCAAGTTGACCCTGTGTGCAGGATCACTAATTTTACATTGTTCATATTTGTTCATACTTTTTAAGGTGTCTCTAGCCAGTTCTGGCTGCTTGAGCCTAAAACCCGCTTGGCAGCGATGCTTTTGAGAAAAAAGATGGAGACCAGAAAATCCAGAAAGAACAGTAGATATTCATAGTTACTCCTGGGCCATGCAGGGGTCTTGTTGACTATTGACCTGTTTGTTGTAGGAACCTTGTTAGCATTCATTGCTGGTCGTGAGAGCTTCTATTCTCCATTCAAGGTCAAAGAGTCAAGGCCAGGTGATGTCAGAATCTCAGTGAAGGTTACAACAACATGACGGATGCGTTTTTTTGAAGCACCAGGTGGATCTACTGCTTTGGGCCTTCAGCAGTTGGGTTGTTGGGATGCCAAAGGTTGTCTAAAGGTAGCAACATATCATGTCAATGGTGAATGGATAACCACTGGCATTGCCATTGCCCATTAAAACATTTGAACACACCATAATGTGGAGAATGTGAAGATACATTTATCACCCCCCTCGCCCAGATTTCTGTTGTCCGGGGGTGTCGATAAAAGATTCACTGCTGTGAGTCGTTGTTCGCCTGTCAGGGAACCTGTGTTTCTGAAGTCTTTGCACCATCAATAAAAACAGTTTGTGCCCATCTGTGCGCTCATTTGTTTCCAGCTTTAAGAATTGTGTAGTAGTAAGTATAGGTATGATATTTTAAAATTTGATAATTGCCTATGTAATTAATTATTTGAATTTAAACATAATGTAAACAGAAATAGTAGAAAAAACAGTTTTTGGGGAGGAATATTTTTATTGACACCCCCAGCCCAAACGGTATTATTGTCACATTTTTGGGCCAATACACATTTTAGTATTCGAGGGTCCGAGGAATATTGCTATTGCCACCCACTTTATAAAGAGATGCCGACATTAGTGTCGTTGGAGTGTTGCGTGTTGCATGAACATTAAAGGTAGTAGATGTGTTGCCTTTGTGCCCAGAACTCTTATAATACAAGACAAATTTCAACTTTCATTTCATCGGAATCAGCTCAGTGGTCGAGCAGAATTTTATGAGACAACATGACAAACCACACATTTCTGCATCCTGCATGATAAGTGATTCATTTTTATAGATAGCTTAGATAACATATAAAATTATATAACATTTATTGACATGTGGCATACCTATCTATGAATTCCAGCCACCAAAATGTCATTTCTCAGGTTTGGGCGCGGCTGGCAGTGGGATAATGATTCTATAAAAAGCCGATGGATCCGTGGGAGATGCTGATGGCCTCAACGGAAATCAATCCTCGGATGATTCAAGTTTTTTGTTCTTCCCAGATTCTCTAGAAACAAAATGAAACAAACGTGAATCACCTATCTAGCATTATTAGCCTTGTCACCTTGTTTCTGCTGGTGGGGGATTTTGGAGCATGCAGATCATGTAGTTGAAGTATGTTTGACCTCTACAAACAGCATCCTCAAAGCTCCATGTCCCAGCCAACTGTACAAATTGGACGGTGAGTCTGGCAATTTGCTCAGTTTCCCCGGCGCTCTCCATTTTGGCTGCCGATCAAGACAACCGACTTTTCTTTGTTTTCGTCTACAAAAAATCATTAAAGAAATCCCATGGTTTTGTTGCTTCAAAAACAAGGAAAATGTGAGAGCTGTATCGATGTGAAGCCCAACTAGTTTCACAGAAGGCGACGCAAAAAAAATCCAGCAGGTCTACGGGCAGCAGGTCCTGAGATGTCCTAAGGTAGTATAGGTTGGAATGCTCACAGAAGGGTGGATGGAATTGAAGCCTGTATCACAGGGGTATGGAAAGGTTCCTCGCGCTATGGACTCCACAAATACGGCTTCCCAGTGACCTGCAGTAAGAGCCTAGGGCCTACCAACAGCAACAACAACAACAACAACAACAACAACAACAACAACAACAACAACAACAACAACAACAACCACAACTGCACGAGAAGCAAGCAAGTTGATGTGGTGGCGATCCAAGCCCAGCGTCGCGCCTTACACCCCTTTCATTCGTGCATGTTCCTTCCTTGTCCGCCACATATCGCTTTCGTCCCCTCCTTCTCAAGTCTTTACTTGCCCATTTCACAGCTGCACATTTACAGTAAACCAGCGTGATAAGCATGTCAAATTTCGACATCTCAAGATGCATTGCCGCATGTGACGACATTTCTTCCAGAGCTCTTTATGAGAAACAGTAGGAGTCAACAAGAAACTCTAAAGCTCATCTAATTACAGGCTTTCAATATTGTATTTGTTCTGATTCTATTTATTCTTCAAGTTGGATTGCACTGCAATGGCCAACATCTCCGTTTGGGAGAAGGCTGTGCGTGCGGGTTGGAATGAGGTTTAGGCAAACTTCGGACATTGGGCATATCAACGACTGGTTGCTCGAGAATGAGGTCCGAAGCAGGAACTCTGGTAGTTCCAGTACCCATAGTCATTATCCCAATACATCCCAAATACTATAGAACATATATATAAATATAAATACAAATATAAATATAAATATACACATAGGTATGAGATGATCCCGGGACAAGGATTGAACATACACATTTCAGTTTTCAGAGCAAGAATGCACCCGTTTTGACCGCAGGTTTGGCAGGAGGTGCGCTCCGGCTTAGTGAGTCTGAAGACCCAGAATGTGACAAAGATGCGGTTGGGTTTGTATGAGTGATGAAAATGCATGTAAACTACATCAAAACGTATCAAATCATCAATTTATCCATATTTTGATATTAAGCACTTATTAATTACAGTAAATGAAACAACCAAATAATCAAGCAATGCAAGTTATACACAAGAGTTGGATCTGGCAAGGAATGCTTCAGCGTTTCGCAGAATCTGGATGCCTCAGGTTCTGTCGGTGCTGAAGCTGCTTTGTTTCCGTCCAAGGCTCAATTAAAGCAGTTTGGCAGATATTTCAGAGATACTTCAGTGTTGTTTCACTTGGTGTTGCTTCATTGGAGCACTTCAAAATTAAGGTTGGATACCATCAAACTTCAACAGCAAGTCTATGGAGGAACAGTCCATAACTTAGCACACTGACATGTCAAAAATGCGGTCCAAGAGTCCAAAACGTCTATTCAACCGGCTTCACCAGAGCTGCGGGCAGTCGTCATCTACTTACAACTCGAGGCCGCCTCAGTTCTGTCAGAACCTTAGACTCATCATCTCAAGATGCATGACTTAATGCAGAGAGCGTTGTGACAATTCATGCGGCAGGGTTGAATTTTACCCAATGGCTGTGATGCAACCCAAACCATGCAAAGACAAAATAGTTGAGTTGATCTGTCGATCGCATCAATACTGAAGGAAGGGCTTAATGGCCCAGAAGGGTTTACGTGGCGTCTATCAGGGCTTGATCGGGTGCGCCTGGCTGTGTCATTTTTCAGTGGTTCCGTGTCTCATGCATTCCTATGGGGAACCAAAATCGTCAATCTCATCGAGGCGTTTGATTCAGACCATTACATCTAACGTTGGAGCCTTTGGAAGAACCAGCAATCACATGACCGCCACCGGGAGTTTCACATCGCTGTGAGGTTGGCTTCTTTGTATGGCAGACCATTTTTGTTCAACTGAGCCTGCGGAAAGTCCAAGTTCATGAACCTGGACGAGACAAGTTGGCCGCTCAGGAGGTTGAAACTTTGAACATCCATCACTTTGAATTCACTTCCCAACTGCACTTCCCAAGGCTTGGAACAGTGACAGCATTGATTGTGAACATGCTGGCACAGCAGTTGCTTGGAAATTAGCTTGGCTGTATTTGCTTTTAATTTGCTTTGTTTCGCTCAGCTGCATTCTGTTTTTCAAGATCTTTCAATCTGGAAAATCGGACTTGTTTTCGAGGATTACTGCACATGTTTGTGTTTTCCATGCATATGCCAAACATGTCTTTGTTTTTCCCTGAGCGAACATAACCCGAGGTTCAATCGCCTCTTAACTACTCCCTTCGATGTGGTGGCCAGTGTGAACCAGGCGATGGTCCCAAAAGACCCGCCTTTGGTGAGCTTCGTCAAGCTTTTGACCCCCCCCGTTCCGGCCCCCCAAAAAAACAAATGTGTCAAACCAATCAAATTCTATTTCTAGACCACATAATATCTAGCAAATAAGATGAACAAGATAAACCACAGGTTTTGCTTTACCTTATTCAATTCTAATTTCTAATTTTTCATTGTATTTTTTGGGAACAATCAATAAGCACAACCAATTGTCCACCTTAGACATTTGTCAACCTTGCTCGTATCTAGAAAGCTTCTGGTTTCAGGAGAACATGCTTGCTAAACATATTACAGTGGTTGATGAATTTGGTGAAGAATTGCTTTGTCTTGATTCGATATCAAACACGATTATGATTATTGAAATTATGAGTTAGTGAATATGGTAATGAATTGCTTCATCATCTCTGAGTCTTACCATCTACTTTCTTTTGCAGTCTACTTGCTGGAAAAGATAGATTATTATGCTCTTTGGAAACATTAGGCAATTAATGTGGACCAACAACAAAAAACAACATGTTTACCTCTAACAATATGTTTTTCAAGCAAAGATGAATGAATAATGCTTGTTGAACATATTGGTCAATGAATGTGGTAAAGCATAGTTGTATCTATACAATTCTTATTGATACTCATTAGCTAAGATATTTTCATCAGTAAGCAGATTTGTCTGCCCTTCTTGACAGAGGATAATGTAGGCGATGGTGCTGTGGATTAGATAGTTGGTTGTAGAAATACAACAAATCCTTAGCATATTCATAAATAAAGGCATTAATTTATGTGATGTTGAAAGCAGCATTCCCTTCTACACAATTCGTCACCATCCCATTAAATCCCATTTGGTGAAAATGTGAAAATGCGATGCATCAGGCTGACCCAAACTCCAAGGGCTTTTTCCACACCTTCTACCGCATTGGAAGTTCCAGACTCAACCTGACTGGTTTACAATTAGCATACAAAGAGGTGGGACAAGTGGTGCCAGATCCTTTCTGGCACATCACAATCAAAAAGCAAGAGATGACTGTAGCACTTGATGTTTCACTTGAAGCAAAGTATCAACCACACTTGATCACTGCGTATACGGCATGGGAAGCACGCCTTAGTTGTCCTGGGCCGCGATCATTGAGGCACAGGAGGTATGGCTGACCTTTGGCGAGGGCGAAGAACTTAGCTTCTGTTGTGTGTCTCAATTTCCACTTGTTGTTCCTGCAAACTTCAAACGGACCGTTTCCGGCGAATTTGGTGTCCCACATCTTGTGAGCAACATACCAATTTAGGTGCCCGACATACCAAGGCTGCCAGTGGCTTTGCTGCTGTCATTAAACCCTGCATTGATGTTCACATTGGCAGGGGCCTCAGAACAATGGTTCATAGATAAGTTCACGATAGCAATGCACGAGAAACTTGTGAGCACGAGATTCCTGTTGTTCCTCTATTTTAGCAGTGTAAGGTTGGAAAGCTGTCGGATTTTCTCAAGGCCGCCCCACGGCACACCTTGTCACACCTCTCCAAATTATGACGTTTCCAAAGTCAGTTCAATGGGCATTTTGTCAGGAGTTTCTACCGGCCATGCTTTCAAACTCAAAACATCCAGACAAATCGACAGTTCGAAGGAGTCACAAAAGAACTTATTTGGCTCCCTTTTCAAGCTATATAAATCTTCTAGTTTACATAGATAGAGTCATTTTTTGTTGGTTTGTGTGGATAATCATAGATTCGATATCAATTTCATTTCATATTAGATTCTGTAGATGATTCATGATATTTATTGTGTTTCCCCCAAAACAGATCTCAGCCACTCAGCCACACAACAGCAGGCTGTGCGACATACACCTCCTGATGGTTTCTTGAGTTCCTCCGACATGTCATCCTGCCATGTTTGCGAAAGAAAACAAAAACACGTGCCTAAGACCCCACAAACACAAGTAATACAGATCCCACCTCATACCAAACAACAATAATATGCAAGAATGAGATTCGTCATCCTTTTATCATCCCTATATTCATCCTCAACCACGACCACTGGCCGAGTCATACTCAGTCACAGGTTCTGGATTTCTGGCATCTCCAAGGGGGTCGCTACACTCCTGACCTATCCTTTGATCAGGGCGAAGGCCGTGGGAGAGCTGGATGAATTCACTTTGACATGTGTTTTTATGTTTTTATGTTGGCTTGCAAGTGAAATCATGTTACCGTTGACCATTTTGATGGTATGCCTCATGACTATTCTTGAGTCATTTTCATAGTATGACATGGAAAGATTTCGGGTCAACTTTCCCACATTTTTCTTGCAAGGCTGTGATACAGACCACGGGAGGTGACCAACATCTATGGGGCATGTTGGTGTAGACCTTAGGATGGCTGCAAATCTTGAACTGACATGTGACCGGAGACCTTTGGATGCTCGGGAGTACTTGATACGCCACAAAGGCTGGCATTGTCCGGAATGAAGGCTGGCTTTCTCTTTACCAAGGCGTCCGGAGCCTTGGACGTCTTCTTCACTTCCTAAGTCCTAAGCATTTCCAACGCTGAGAATAAAATTTGAGCCGAGGTTTGGATTATGAGTTACAAGACTGTGCTCTTCAACTCTCTGATGATGGTGCCTTGACTTACAATTTTGCAGTTTGGAGTAGAGATTTTCCCAGATTCTGTACATATCTAATCATATCTATATCTACAATGATGGGAATCTGACAATGTTTGCCCATGTAATCTGTAGGAAGACGTTGGACAGACAGCCATGGGCATACCATTTGTCAGGCCTTGAAACAGAAAGTCTCTTTACTTCTGATGCAGCTGCAATCTCAGAGTGCATCACGTTCAAGGTTGGCTTCATCTGATGCAATTGTCACATGATGTCACCATCCTTCCAATTGTCCCAAGGTGGGACAGATTCCGAGATCGTAAGAGGAGACAGGAGAAGCTGGCACTGTTGGAAGGACTGGGCTGACCAAGTGGTGTACTTTATACTGGCCAACGCGATGTGGGGGGACCCCAAATCGAGATAGAGTGGCCTTCCAGAGTTGAAAAAAGAGATCCATCATGTGCGAAATGTTGTGAAACATTGAGAAACAGGGAATTGAAACATATCCAAACAAGGTAGGGCTCCTTCTTCTTCCATTTGCTTTCCTGTGGTCACATAATAAGTTCCATCAAATAGAAGCAGCCTGACGTTTGCTTAAGTCATGGCACCAACCTGCTGCGAGGACAGTTCCGAAAAAGTGCGTGGGCCTCGATGGAATGAATCGTTTGAAAACCATTTTCTGCCAGAGTGAGGATTCCAACCTGAGTTGATTCTGTGGAGAAGTCTAGCCCCCCCCAAAAAAAATGGATTATGATGATTACTTATTACTTGATTTTATTTTGCTCCCATCAACAGTTCATGGCGTCAGTCATTGATGGATGTCACCGGATACCACCAGATTTCACCAGGTGACACCATGCTGCAGCTGCGAAATGCCATGGGACGCTGCTGCACGAGGCACCATTTTTGTGTTTGCGGACAGGTGGTGAAACTATTTCCTGTTTCGATTTCTTTCCTTACCCTCGTTGTTGCAGCTTTTGCAAAGTTTAAGAAATTTAGAACAGTGTTCCTCAAGGATGTCTGGTTTTCCACCATGTTCCAACATCTAAAAAATTGAAGCTCTCAAAAACTTGGCACATACCCTTAGGTTCTCAACTTTCGTGTTTTTTCCCTGACATTCAGGCTCAACCGTCATGTACGTGGATGGTTCTTGGTGCTTCCTGCATGATGCACAGGCAGGACCTTTTCCAAGGGTGAACAGGGTGTTTGGGATTCGGGATTGCTGACATTCCAACAGCCACTGTGGCTGGTTGGGAAGCAATTTTGGTATACGTATATTAGTCGATATATAAATTTATAAATGATGTGATTTAAAGTCCCGGATTCATCCTTTGGGGTCATGGAAGTGATGGAAATTCCTATCACGAATTCAAAACAGCGGAGAAATGGAAATCCCACAGACATTTCTGCAAACGTTTGCAACTTCCAGCCGGAAGACTGTTTACATAATGAAGGACTTTCTTGCCAGGAATTTCATTTTTGGTTCATTAGGATGCATTATGTACGTTGTAGAGCTAGAATGACCTCTCTGGACTCTGAATATAATGCATGTCATATATACATACATACGTAGTCATGCTATGTCATGTTATCTCATGATATTACATGCATAATTCCATGATCACAAGATAGATTGAAGTAGTTGAGATGTTTTGAACACACTTTCCCAGGTGGAATCTCCCAAACTTCCATTTCGCGCGGGTGCACCTTGAGGCCCACATTCTGAAAGAAGGGAACCGACTTGCGGATCACCTTATTGTGGGAGTCCATAGTGCTGAGCTCAGGATGTGAAAGAAAAAACATGTTTTTTTTGTCTTCAAACGGCAAGGATGGTACCGAGTTAGATTGGGTGAATGAGTTTTCAAGTTGCTATTCGATCGGGTCCACGCTTTTCTTCGCAGCTTGTTTTTTGGGTCTAGCCATGGATTCATTGGATTCATCAGTCATGTATAACCTGTTTTGTCTTGTCCATATTGATCTCCAAAGTTTGTTAATCCAAAAACACTCTTTTTTGATTTTGGCAATTTGCTGAAATTGGATGACCTTGAAATGGATGGCATTGATGTAAAGTGATGGCATAAAACAATGTCAAAACACATGACAAGCAGATGATTTTTGTGGATCATCTCGGTAACTCCCATCTCAACGTGGAAACATTTCCCAACTTCGCATGAGGCGATGAAGTTCACCAAGAGTCTGTTGGGACATGGAGCTCTTGGCATGTTTGGAGTCAGATTTTTTGCAGGAACAAAGTGCTGGAGTGTGATTATGTCTTCCATCTTCCGGATTCGATTTCAAATCTTAGCAGACATGGGATTTGATCTGATTCCACAAGCTGGATTTTTTTGAAGGATATTGAAAACAATCAAAAAATCAAAACTGGTTTGTTCTACTTTGATATTCGTGATTCGTATCAAAGATCCTGTAGGATCTCCCCCCAAAAAGGCATCCAAGCCCAGACATGGGAGGCCAGCTGAATGCTATGCGGCACGGCTGGAGCGATTGCGTCGAAAACCTTGGGACATGAACTCAGAGGGTTTGAATCCGCAAAGTTTGAGTCAAACCTGAGATCTTATGAGTCAACAGTATGGTAATGGTGCATCAAACTTTCTGATGGTACCAACCCTATGAAGTATATAATATACTTACTCTACCAGAGCCCTGAGTTGTTGGACTGACACTTTTGCTACCTTTTAAGGCATCCACCATTCTGGAAAATGCACCATGGGAGGTGGCTGACATGGATGGAAGCACGGGGTGTGCCTGTAATTACAGTTATTGTATACATACTTGAGGCTAAACGTTGATCAACCATGATATGATATGATAACATACAATAACGTAATTGACCCAGAAAAGATGATAGAAGCTCCAACCCTTCAAAAATGAGAATCCACCAGTAGAGGATGTTCTCTTCCATGGCTTCACTGGTTTCACAGGTATCCTCTGAGCTGCTGGAGGAGCTCAAAATCGAAAAGGTCTTAGGTGGCAGCGTCACCAAGATCGAGGTGCGAAGGGCAGCGGTGGATTCAAAGGCCAAGTTGATCAAGTTGAAGATTCCAATGGTTTTCTTCTGAAAAGTTGGACTTGAGATTTGAAAATGGCTTCAAACTTCAAAGGATTTCAGGACATTGCGAGACAATGCTTGTTTGCAAGTGTTACTACATGAGCAACCGCCTTTATTTGGAAAAGAAAGGAATAGCTTGTGGATGGAAACATCTTTTTTTTCAAATCCACGTGCCTATGGGAACGAGGTAGGGGGTAACCCAAAAACGAGGTAGTAAGTAACAGCATGTCAGTGATTTGGACTTTTGAGACGGTTGGTGCTGCTTTGCAGTTTTTAGTTTGGCTCGCTTTGTTGACTCTAGTCTAGCCATGTGGACTCTAGTCTAGTTGGCACGTTTCTATTCGTGATGCCCTGAAAAAAACGAGGTCTGAAACGAGGTCAAAACGAGGTCCAAAACCTCCACACACATCTTCCTGGTGACCATCCCTTCAGCTAGTCCGTCTTTTATCATTTTTGAGATGGCGTTTCAGTTTCTTCGCCAACGAGGTTTCTTAACATAAGGGTCATCTATCCCCATACATGTCTCGGGTATTGAGAAAAAAGACTAGCGCTGGAAAACGAGGTCACCATTTTTCCAAGAACATGCTTCAAGACTAAAAGTTAATTGAACGAGGTAGGGAGTAACCCAAACAAATGCGGCCTTTCAAATTAACTTAAATAAAAGCCGTCGCTCACATGGACAATAGACATGTAAAAAGTCTCTGCTGAGGACTGCACAGGTGGCTCATCCACATCTCCAAAGAGGCACGTTGGTGCGACGGGTTTGTTGCAACTTCAAGGGTGGTAACAGGTGCAGCATGTAAGCTGTATACCCTGCGGATAAACTAATGATGAACATATAATAATTATATGAACATGCTATCACGTGATATTGATAGACTGTGGCTCACCCACCAGCAAGACCAGCAAGACGTACCAGCGAAGTGGTACAACGAATTGAGGTCCGAGGCAATGCAAGTTGATCCGTATGCTCAGTGTAAGAGGCACCTGGGTTGGGAAGATGGCACTTTTCATTAAGGCCATTGATAGGTATGGTAGCTCCAACTGTTTTGAGGTTTCTATGGCATACAGAGGGCCTGCTTTTTCTTTAGGGGGTGGAACAAAAGTATTATATATATATATATGTCTATATACTTGATGCATTGTATAAATTAGATACATATTACAATATGTTTGACCATGTTTGAAGAGTTTTGGAAGGATTTCCTTGATTTTGTGAGTCCCTCATTTGAATCGACAGCGGATCAATGGAGGCTGGGCGTTTTTGAGGAGGTTCCTTCGCTGAATGCTTCCACGGAGCATGATGAATGGATGCGCAAGGTTGGGAGTATCGAAGTCAAAGAGCTGAGGAATAATGGGAAATTCATTGGAGATTGTTGTAGATGACAAAAATATACAAAAATCTATTATGGTTTAGGAAGTCTAACATGGATTGTTATGATATGGATAGTATGGTTTCAGGAAGTCTAATGATGACTAATTTTGTGCTATAGATTAGTTATAGGCTTTTCATTTTAGTAAGAGTTGCTTCCTTTAGGACTTGTGGCCAATGCAAGTGGAAAACCGCAGTTTTGATGAGGGTTACGAAGCATTTCTTTTTTCTTTTGGCGGCAAGGATTTGTATCTCCCATTGCGACAAGAAAACGTTCAATTGATGAAAGACAGGCAGAAACTTCGAGACCAACAGCAAAAATCAAGGTCAAAACCAACATCAGAAACAAACAAACATTCCTAAACTGTAGATCACCCTCGATACCCAAGGAAGAAGCAAACACCGATGCGTTGATAGCATGATGTTTTGTTGACAGAACAGTATCTGCAATAGATAACATCAATGTATTGTTCGCAAGGTGGCCAGTGAGCCATGTACACCTTTGCACTTATGCACTCTAGTGAGACTTGCCTAATGCAACTAATGTATGATGTAGCATGATGTATCAGATTATCGATATTATATCGTGTATATCATCATTTCATCGGAGCTATCTCGGTTTCATTCAATTTTGCTGCTGCAACCATGAAAACGGTGGCATCATCAATGGGCAGCTTTAAACCTTAGGTGTGAAACCCAAACACGGTGCTCAAATTGCAGGTGATGAAGATCGCCTTTTCCAACGTCGATGCTTCAATTGACTGGCGGATTCTCGCTTCTTGGCGAAACAATGAAGTCCCGAAGTCCTGCAAAAGATGGATAGCTTTCAAAACATCACGGGTTGTGGACTGCGACATAGAAGGGATGTGTAACATATATCTATACTTCCATATACTTCAATTCATATTGATTCATATTGATCACATTGATATTCTTGGTTCTTTCACGTTCTTTTCCATTTTAGTTATCTTAGTTTATTTGTCAATTCTTGGTTGTTTATACAAATATGTTGCATATCTCATGTCTCTTTTTCGCCTTTTCATCTTTTGACTTGCCAAGCATGCCATGATTTTGTTGATTCAGAATTGAGGTCTCCGATGGCCAAAGTCAAGTGCTCAGATGCTGCTGGTACGACGAATTTCTTGTTGAGGGAAGCTCTATAAAAGTAATTGCTTATATAAATAGAAGTTTGTTGAGCATTGCCATTTCTTCCAGCGTCTATGTAACGCATGTGTCAAATATATATGGTGGACCTTAAAAAAAAAACGATTTCTACTTAGAATACGTTACAATTTTGTATAGCAAAACCGTGTCTTCCTGTCAACATCCTTTCCAAGAAATCCTAGCAAAGTGTGACAGAGCCCCCAGCAAAGTTCTTTTTGGAAAGCTTTTGCCACACGACAGGAGCACAATTTGGACCAAATCCCGGTTACCGGGATGATGACCAACCTGGCACCGGCATTCGCCGGCAAAAATCGATTTAAATTCAGTGCACTCCTTCCAACATCTCGGTCTTGCAGACTACAAAGTGCCTCAAGCAAAACAGCTAGAGACAATCTGTAATATTGCTAGACAGCTAATGACCTTCTCATTTTGTTGGATCTTTATGGAAGCCTCCAAGGCATTTGTCTTGCAAGATAATGATGAAAATCCGCTTGAGATGGAGGACAAACATTGGATCAAGGCATCCAGGAAACTACCGATGTACATATCCGTGGACGGGCGAAATCCATTGGCCTCAGTGGCCACCCTGGAGATGATGGAAAAACAACGTGATGATGATGGACGATGATGCAGCATGATGATGAAGGATGATGATGATGATGATGATGATGATGATGATGATGATGATGATGATGATGATGATGATTGGAAACGGAAAAAGAGGTCAAATGTACGTACGTATAGATCGGTAGGACCATCCCACTAGATGGTGCAACTTCCATGTATGGCGTGCAATACGTTGAGGACGTCTGGATATCAGTTGATGATGTTGGAAGTCCTGAAGATGTCTCACAATCCTAAAGATTGAAGGATGACTTGGTGGAAGATAGAGGATTCTGATGAGGCAGCATCAAAATAAATCATGATTTTCCAGTGATTGGGTGGCCAGGACTTTGAATCTTGAGGGCTCAACCACACAATCAGCTTGAAATCCGTAAAGATTCCAACATTTCCTGCTGTGTCTATCCTTCCAAATGAAGAGATTTGATGAGATACTCCCCCAAAATTTGACATAGAACCTGAAAAATGATGGTTTCCAAAAGGAATCTCCTTTTCCAGGGACTTCTGTTCAGGTTCCATGTTAGATTTCTGGGGTGTATTCAGAAATTCCGGTAGTTTGGTAGTGCTCCATGATGTCTTTTGGATCGATACCCTGCAGTTTGTCCAGGCTTCACAGATCCATGACAACATATTCACCAAGAGCCTGGAGATGTGAAACCAATCCCCCAGAGCCACAAAAGATTGGGGTCAACAAAACGGTAGGGACAATCAGATAACATGACAAGGATGATACGTTTGAGCCAAGCAGCCTTAGCCTTAGTGAATTGATAGGAATAGACTGGGCCTTGGAAGCTTCTCGTAAAAAAACCAGCTCCAATGCAAAAAGGACAAGACATAACAAGACCAACTCCTACTGACAACCACAGCAGCTGCATGAATTGTAACAATCCACATTTACACCACCTAGCAATGGCATTGCCCATGTCCCATTGACATCAACTGAATTGGAATTTCTTTTTTTTTCAGGTGCTGGGAGATTGGTTGCTTTTTTTTCCCCAAATTTGCGAAGAAAAAGCATCCAATCACCTGGAAGGCCATGGCTCCCAATGGAAAGCAGATGGAGTCCTCCTTGCTGGGAACCGAAGTGGTGAACATGAGGAGCTTCATGAGTTTACATAACAGGTTGATCCATGTTGATCCAGAAAACATAAGTCATGAGAATATATTTTCGGAAACACTTCTGGAGGATTTCTCCATCTCTCTGTTGTTGAACTGCTCTGAATTGACGTTTAAGGGACATTTTTGCTGTAGCCGTATGTCCGTATGTTGCTTCCAATTGCATCATTTCTCCAGAGACACGTTTGGAAGCGATAGCTGTCGATCGGAGTGTGAAACGAAAGGAAGTAATTTAAGCATCCATGAATTATGTACGATATGCGTGAATTCATTTACAATATCTTATCCTCTTATCTTTAAAATAACACAGTATCCAGAATATCACCATCTCGACATTCTCTTATTTTCCAATACTTACGTAACTTCACACCATTTTTATCCAGTTGTCTTCCAACCGAGGCTTCAGATGCGAAATTTCCCAAAGGCCTGGATGGCCAACAGTGGTGAAGACATCGAAGCCAAGCTGAGGAGCTCACATGGGCAAACGCTCCCCCCCATGCACGTGAAAGGCTGTTTTTTTTGAGGTTGATTTTTTTGATATTTTTTGTTGAGAGGTCGAGATTATGTTTCAGTTTTTTTTTCATGTGCTCTCAGAGTACTGTATATCTATGAAACTGAACACTTTATGTTTGAAAAGATGTCATGCCAAAAAGGGAAGCCATAGTGTTCCATTCACATGAATCTAGTTTAAGGCGCCAAAGTCATCACGTGACATCTGAGGTCTTCTGTTGAAATAGCCACACAACCAGTGGAAAAGCCATCCATTTTGACAGGAAGTTGCTGTCTACTTTCGGCGACATCACTGGAATTCAGGTTGGATATGATGGGTTTTATCGGTAGATATACACACATATACTACACTATCACTCGCTAGTGGAATTGGACATGTGAGGCTTGGCGGCTTCAAGACGCTTACTGTATTTGTGTTTACTTGGTGAGATTAATTAATGTTTCATCACCTTTACATTAATTCAATGATGTCAATGTAAAGTAATGATGTCATGATGATTTCTTCTACTTGAAGCCAATGGGGGTCACAGATGCTGTCGACGAGGTCGATGTGGAGCCTGGAAAACCCACCACAGCCAAGGTGGGAGATGGAATTCGTTTGGCACTAGGTATCATAACCCCCGCCATTTTTTGTGTTGTTGCTTTCAACCGAACTTATGGTTCCCAGGATACAATTTTTGTTTCTTGATGTTATTTTTGCATGTATGTCAGCATGTTGGATCCTCTGTTTGGGATGCCCAATTTGGCAAAAAGGCAGCCTTCGCAGAGCCTTCGATGGCAGAGAAGGCTGTCAAGGCATGTTGGTTGGATCGATCGGGTTATTGGCTTGTTGAGTCTAAGTGCAATTCCCTTCAATGGAGAGTTTTAAAGGGAAGCCCTACTATCACAGAATCATGGAAGCAGCAGTAGTTCAAGCTTTGAACAAGATTAATTGCTGTTTCTGATTTATTTCGTCTATTGGGACCATGGAATTAACGATGAAGATCATCATCAAAGTCTGGATCCTCGACTCGCAGCAAACACAATTCTGGTGGAGTTTAAACTCTTGGTATCTCTGTGAATAAGCAGCTTTAGTATACATGACCTTTCAAATCAACAGCAGGGATAGGGAATATGGCGACGCCTCGTTTATTTTATGTGCAGTTTGTGTGGGACCTCGGGATGGACTCGAGCATTTCAGCTTATTGATCCCAGGCTCTTCATGGTGTGGATATGCGCACTGCAAAGCAAAAGCGTGAAGCTGGCGATCAGCCACCGGCAGAGGCCACTCAGCTGGCAGTAGAGATTCTGACCAACTTATTGAGGTGACTCCTAGCCTGGCCTACAGTAGCCCTAGTGAATGTATTTTAAGATAGCAATGTACATCAATGTATGCATATTGTATACAATCAATATCAATAAATATCAAGAACATCCTATCTATGTAAATCAAGGAAAATAGATTCAATGATCATGTTTGACATGTTTGCCAGGTCTCTTTTGAATGATGCATGTTTTGTATCTTTGCAACACTATTGACCAGTGTTTTGTCATAAACCCCTTTTCGAAGCCTTTTATTTGGTATCTTCATCCGGATGTAGACTCCAACCAAAACACCTACAGGACGAGAAATTTTGGGCCCAGATCGTACCGCCAGTCACCCTCTCAGCTGTCTACCTCTGGGTTCTCGGGAGTTGGATGAAACGCAAATAATGTTTGGCAAAGAAATTGCCGTGCTATTTTTCTGTAGATGTTCAGGACATTCATATGAAATAACATGAAAAGTTCATTCAAGGCCTGAATGACCATGAATGACTATCATGTTTTGACATGAACACAGAATGACTTATTTTGATATATTTTAATCATTATTTTGAACATTAGAGTATTGATTTATTCACTTGCAATATATGATTTCTGATCCGTAGCATGCATGACGTATGATATACATATGCTTTGCAAACATTTGAGAAATATATGTATATATATATATATACACGATTTGTATATTTTAGATGAGAACAGGAAAATCGGGTTACGCTTTGTTGGTTGGTTTGGGTTGGTGGTTTGGGGTGTTCCCTATAAGCCAATAGTGTTAATCAACCTGAAACACCATAATATCAGCAGGCTTGGGCTCAGCCAGCTAAGCCGGTGGAGGCTCAGGTGGTTAAAACTGAAACTTGAGTTGTGACGGTTTGTGTCATCATGTGCCATTATATATCTAATTATATCTACATAACATACATATATATATATATATATTTGAATCTCTCTCTCTCTCTATATATATACACACACATATATATATACACACACATATATATATATATATATATTTGAATCTCTTTCTCTCTCTATATATATACACACACATATATATATGTATATATATATATATTTGAATCTCTCTCTCTCTATATATATATACACACACATATATATATATATATTTAGAGAGAGCAAAGCAATCTACAAACAAAAAGACTGAATTGTTTGATAGGGTGGAAGGGTGGGAGAAGCACCTCTCTGTGGCCGGGCCATTTTGGCTCAAGTGAAAGAAGGGCCACAGAGAGGGAAGTTTTCTTACTTGCTTCGTGCGGGTGTCTATGGCCCTTTTTCCAGCATGGGCGCAACTGCACACTATCACTGATGTAGCAGCTGCCAGAAATCATTTCGGAGTAGGAGATGATGTGTGGAATGCTTGGATCGCCAATGTGGGTGACCCGGGCACCGATCTACGGCTCTTGGCCGCTCTTCCTCGCTCCGCAGTGGTTGGAGGTTGTCAAACCGCCGTGACCGCGGCAGGCAACAGCTTTACGGCCATTCAGGCCACCCAGGTTGGACTGCTTTGGAGATTGGCACGAAGGGTGTTGGCTTTTCGAGCTGGACTTTCAGCAGATGAATTTCAAGACGAAGATCCATGGGAGGCTAGAGGAGGTAGCAGTACTGCGGGAGTCACGGTTGCACCTGTACCTTCAACTGTCAAGGACAAAGTCCTCAAGATGTCGGCTTTGATTGATCAGGCGGATGAGTCAGAACTTTTGCCCCCCACACCTGATGAGGTGGATGGATGGCTTCAGAACTATGTCAACGTCATGGGGGCCCCACCTGAAGAAGAAGAACCGACAGCTGCCCAGTTGGCAGCTTTGAGGAAGAAGATTCAAGCAGGTGGGGCACCATACACGGACTTTGGCGTGTGGCAGCCCTATGAGCGGAGAGCCACAAAGAACCAGAAGTTTAGAACTTTTGTACCGCTGGGAGATGGGTCCTTTCTTCAGAAGGAGTTGCCAGGACCGGGCAATTACCAGCAATGGCTTCACTCTTGGAGGGTGTTCAAAACTGCAGCACTTATGCTGGGGATAGTGAGCCTGGCAGCACTACAGGCCTACGAGAAGCACATCGAGAAACTGACCTCGCAGTGGCCTCTGGTATGGGGCTTAATCGCCAAAACTGATGACACAGCCCGTGCAGAGAAGCTCGACAAGATCAAGCGGAAGATCCTGGTGGACATTGGAAATGGTGGCCCTGCCCCGATTGATTGGGATGCCACAGCTCCATGGTCGTGCTGCTTCAAGATGCTGGTGCAAGACGAGAGGTGGTGGACTGAGCAGGTGAGAAACCCTGCCATGGCTTGGACGGCCGGAGGTCAAAAGGGTTCACCGTCTACACCGGCTGACAACGTCACGAGAGCTCACTTCCCAGGAGTACATGATTCACCCACAGAGTCGGGAGAAGCTGGTGATAGGAAGAGGCAAGCTAATAGAGACAAGAGGTTGGCGAAGAAGGCCAGATGGCAAAAGGAAAGAGAGGAGTTGAACCGGTACCGTGCCGGTGGGAAGCAAAAGGAGACTGGCAACCACGAGAACAAGGGGAAAGGAAAACCCAAGACGAAGGACCAGAGTGGAGAAGAGATCTGTTTTTCTTTTGCGAGCGGTAAAGGCTCGTGTGCTAAAGTCAACCCTGGCGGTGCCTGCTTGGGTAAAGTCAAGCGGGTGCATAAATGCCAGATCTGTTTGTCCCCGAACCATCGCAATGGCGAGTGCCCTGATGCCTGAGGTTCGCCGCTGGCTTGAAGCTGGTGGATCATCGGACTTCGGATTCCTGTCGGGTGTGAAAAATGGGGCGTGAGGGGGAACGTAGCCGTGTTGAGGGAAGATGAGTCGACAGTGTCCGCTGTTCACTTTCCTTGTGTGATCCGCAGAGAGTGGATCATGACCGAAGTTGGGGAGGCCCGGGACGCGGGGGCGGAAAAGCCATGGGTCCCCGAAAGGGTGAGAAAGGCACTGGAAAGTGCAACCGACTTCGGTGACTTCAGGAACAAGAGGGAGTTCACCGTCCTGCACGTTTTCTCCGGGAAGACGGACATCCTGGGCGAAGAGATTTGCAAGTGGCCTCTGAGAAGGGTTTGGTGGCCACGGTGACCTTCGTGGACAAGGAGCATGATGGTTCAGACCTAAGTGCGGAGGAACCGTTCGAGACGATGCTCAAAGATGTTTCGGAGGGGGAGTTTGATGGCTTCCACTCCGGATTTCCCTGCAACACATTCAGTGTTGCCCGGTGGAATGAAAGGGAGGGGATGCCTGGCCCCATTCGGAGCGGGAAACACATCTATGGATTACCGTCAAATGATCGACGCCAACAAGCTGATGCCGACCGTGGGACTTTGCTGGCGGGAAGGTCAGCCTTGATGGCAGAGCGGCAACTGGTGGCATCGAAGAGAAGGAGGGTACCTGGTATCGCGACTTTGGAAAACCCTCCTGGCACGGAGGAGAAAGGCTCGGCATGGGCCCTCCCTGAGATCAAGGCCTTCATGAGAAAGTGGGCCTGTGAAGAGGCCAACTTCAACACCTGTGCGTTTCAGGAGGGCAAGTTCAGATGGAAGAAACCGGGCCGTTTTGGTGGCAGGCTCGCAAACCTGCTGTCTAAGATCTGTAAGTGCCCTGGATGGATTACCCACGAGGCACTGGCAGGACCCGAGAAGACCTCTAAGGCGGCACAGTACCCCAGACAGCTGGCCAAAGAGTACGCAGAGCTGGTAGTGGCTTTGTGGAAGAAACAATTGCAGCTGGAATCGAAGATCTACCGGAGCTGGAGGTGGTCAAAGAGAAGCGGAACTACTCGTCCATGTATGAGTGGGAGGAACAAGCCACCAAGGAGATCGACCGCTATGTGGAAAAGGGCTTTGCGGTGATCAGAACGGTGGAGTGGGCGCAGGCGATTTTTGGGACTGGGACAGTGAGCAAACTGGCCTGCATCCACAAGGTGAAAGACGATGGATCTTCAAAAACCAGAATCATCGTAGATCTGTTGCGATCAGATGGCAACAGACGAGCACGGGTACCAGAACGGATCATCCTGCCTCGGGCTTCTGACGTGGTGGACATGGTTCGAGAAACAGTCAAAGCAGAAGATGACTATCGCAGAAACCTAGGTCGACTTCCAGCAGAAGATTGGGACTCTTGGGGCATCGAGATCCTGATGGTCGATCTGGCAGATGCTTTCTGCTGAGGAGGGAAGAGCTACGTCACGCTTTGGCACCCGGCGTCAAGGAGAACCAGATCATCTGCTTCACAGCAATGCTCTTCGGCTTTCGTGGAGCCCCCCTAGTAATGGGGCGGTTATCCTCAGCACTGGCAAGGATGTGGCAAGCTCTCATTGCCCCAGGACAAGGAGCTCTACAACTATACGTAGACGACGCTCTGGTGGTGCTGCAAGGTCCGAAGAGGAAGCGCGATGAGACGGTGGGATTGTTGCTCTACACCGCAGCAGCATTCGGCGTGCAGGTGGCCTTTCACAAAGGAGAACGAGGGCTACGAACAACTTGGATCGGGATCCAGTTCGAACTGAGCCCGGAAGAGCGGGCACTCTTCTTGACCATCCCCAAGAAGATGATCGAAGAGATCAAGAAGGCGATGAACGACTGGAAAGGCCGTGGCATGATCCCGTTGAAGGAACTTCGCTCCATAACGGGCAAAGTGTCTTGGTTGGCTGGAGCTCTGGGAAGATGGAGATGGACAGCAAACATCATGTACGCCGTCATCGCAGACCAGCTCAAAGACATCAAGGAGAACAAAGAGCAAGAGAGAGCCAAAAGAAGGAAAGACAACAGAGAGAAACCACACTTGGTGGCAGTCAGCCGAGTGGAGTTGGCCCGGGTGTGGTTGAGCAGAGCGGTGGAAAACCCTACCATGATGTTGCTTCGCAAGGAGCCCTTCGTGAAAAGTGACTCCAGGTTGGGTATCATCACAGATGCCTGCCCGTACGGAATCGGGGCAATACTCGTTGCCAGTGTGGGCCCAGACACGGACAAGTTGACGGTGATCGCGGCGTTGCAGGGAGAGATAACGATGCAGGAGGCGAGGCTGCTGAACATCCCCTATGGAGTCAGCGATTCACAAGGACCACTTGAGGCGTACGCTATGCTGCGTGCCATTTCAACGTGGGCGGTCAAGCTGCGAGAGAAGCCCTTCTTCCCAGTGCTCAACTATGTGGGGGCCGAACTCAGCCTGCTGCTGGATCACATCCAGTGCAACCGTGTGCAGATGGCACACATCCCGGGCAAGTTGAATGAAGAGGCAGACTGGCTCTCGAGGGCACATGAACGACGTGAAGAAGATCGACCCGCAGCCCTGAAAGGAGTGAACATAAGAACGATTTCAAGCATTGAGGACGAGGAAAAGTCCTTGCTCCCGATGCCTTGGCACACGTCGATGTGGGGCAAAGCCACCGCAGATGTGAGCCCGGTGTTTGACAAGCTGCTTGGATAAGAGATCAAGGGAAAAGAGACTAGCATGCCAGTTTGAGCCGTCAGTGGAACTCGGGTGTTTCTGCATCCCCGCTGATCTTGTGTCTCCAGCACCTTTGGCTCAAAATAATGGAGCAAGCTTTGATGCGTCTGCAACAGGACGTAGTAGTTAAATGGATCCCCCGTACCTGGCTGCCGCAAGTCGGTGGAGTGAGCTACCTTCCGGTGGCTTGGTTGCTGGTGGCCACAGTGGTGGCTTTGCTAGCATGTTGCGGTATGTGGCAGCTGGCGCGACTTGGAGTCAAACGAGTCGGGTGGTTGGGCGCCAGGATTTTAGCTTCAGTTCAACAAGTACGACAAACTCGAAGGTGGCGACCCATGGTGGAGGAAAGCACGCAAACAGAAGCGACCTTTACACGGAGGTTGCATCAATCGCCCACTCCCGAGCCAAGAGATGGAAGAACGGAGAGGGTGACATCAACTTCTTTGTCACCAGAAAGGAGGAGTGCCAGTTCAAAGGAGAGAGAGAGAGAACGGACAGCCCGTGGTTGATGCCCAGCCCGGGAGGAAGCCACATGAGAGAGGTGTGGCCAAAGAAAAGAAGGGACGACCCAAGAAGCTTACTTTTGGACAAAATGGCAGAGCTGGCGGTGGGCGAATGAAGTTGAGAGCTAGGGGAAAACCGAGTTTCCTGAAGGCTCTTGAGGACTTCAAAGCCGGATCCGTGGAGCTCAAAGAAGCCATCAACAGTTTGGAAGAGGGTTTCTATGCGGAGTCGTCCAAGAATGGAAGAGCATGCAGAGTACAACAGGTACTCCAACTGGCGACTCAGGTGGCTGGCAGCAACCCTTTTCCTTTGACCAGGCACACCGTGGTGGCAACAGCAGCATGCTTGAAGAAGGCGAAGTTGGTGTCAGCCGACCAGTACATGGGGCTCTTGAGGACCATGCGTGTGGAAGAGGGCTACGAGGTGTCGGAATACCTGAACAGAATCTTCGCTCAGTGCAGAAGATCGCTGAAGAGAGATAGAGGACCAGAGCGTAGAGCCCCGGAGTTCAAGATCGAAGAGATCGACGTGAAGTGGTTGGAATGGAGGAAAAGGAGTCAAGGCGGTGCAGAGGCCGGTCTTGGCGTATGTGTGGGCAACCCACTGGATGCTACGAGAGATCGAACTACGGGAGTGTCAGATTGGTGACATCCTCCTGGATCAGGAAAGGAGACAAGTCACCCTGGCCATCCGGAAGTCGAAGACCGATCAGGCGGCAATGGGAACGAAGAGAACACTGAAGTGCATCTGTCAACCCTGCAGAGGAGGGGTGGAATGCGTCTGGACTGTGGCAACATGGTTTTGAAGGCGGCGAAGGGCAGAGACGCTTCGGAACCCGCTTTCTTGACGAATGGAAAGGCGAAAACGACAAAGGAGGTGATGGTAGCGGCTTGGAACAAACTGCTGATGGCAGGGATCAAAGGCCACTCACCTCAGAGGAGCGGAGCGATGAGGTATGTCAGAGCTGGCATGCAGATCCAAGAGTTGGCTTTCTTGGGAAGGTGGAAGTCGGTGGCCGTGTTAAGATACGCTGAAGAGGCCCTGAGGGAGGTACCTGCAAACAGCAGGATCGATCTTCCACCACAGAAGAAAGAAGTGGAATCCCTTGAAATCCTAGACGTGGAGCAGAAGCCGCAGTGGGACGATGTGGTGACAAAGGACCAGGAGGACAAGGGAGAAGGGGGCATCAGCCTCCAAGATGCCGAACCAGCGAGAGAATTGCTGGTGAAGGCAACAACGAGGACCCCGTTCAGACCTGCTCATGTGGTAGCTCTGGCAAACTGGAAAGTCCCAATGTCAGAGTGGTCCACGGCGTGTGGATGGAAGTTTGCAACAAACCCTAGAGGTTTCGAGTTTCTGTTCGACGAGGAGAAGTCAAAGCATAGATGCACCAAGTGCCAATCCGCAATGGAGGGGCGCGACAAAGTCAGAGAGGTGCAGAAGTGGCGCACCCAAATGCCAAATGTTGGTCAATGATGATCCAACCAAACCTGTTGTGATGGCAACAGCTTCCAACCAAAAAGGAGGGTGGGTGGGTGTGTGACACTTGAAGTCGGATGTTTTAGAGAGAGCAAAGCAATCTCAAAACAAAAAGACTGAATTGTTTGATAGGGTGGAAGGGTGGGAGAAGCACCTCTCTGTGGCCGGGCCATTTTGGCTCAAGTGAAAGAAGGGCCACAGAGAGGGAAGTTTTCTCCCACCCACCCAACCCTTTAATTAGAAAGAGGTGCAGAAGTGGCGCACCCAAATGCCAAATGTTGGTCAATGATGATCCAACCAAACCTGTTGTGATGGCAACAGCTTCCAACCAAAAAGGAGGGTGGGTGGGTGTGTGACACTTGAAGTCGGATGTTGTATATATATATATATTTGAATCTCTCTCTCTATATATACACACGTATATATATATATATCTATATGCATAATATATATATATATATTAGTAGTCTTGTAAGTTTGTAAGAATCAACGTATGAATGAATTCAATGCTATGTTGGGCTGATTTTTCAACTAGTTCGAATAGCAAAGATGTTGATTGAGTTGGAGGACTGTGCAAAAGGTTGAGTTTTATGATCTCATCATCCTCACCTGATGGAAGCATGTCGACTCAGTGACGATACCGCTAAGAAGCATCGCATGTTGTACCGTTGGAAAGGAGACCTACTTACTGGTGGAGGGCTTCCCCACCAGCTGGAGTGAGGTTTGCGGCCGCGAGTTTGCCGGGATAGGACGATGTGAGAGAATGTAGAAATTTACAATCAGATGTTTGATGTTGAACAATCTCTGAATCTTACAATATCTGCCACTATATCATGTGAATGTGTGATTTTCGTAGATTGTTTGGTCTATTCTTGTATCCTTGAAGAATGCCCCTTCATCTACCCCCCAAAGGTCTTGGCCCCAAAAAAACATGTCTCCAAAATGAAGTGTCTCCATAGATGATATCACCAAATCTTTTGCTTGTTTTGCTTGCCGGATTTTGGAGGCTCAACTTCGAGGCATCTTCTTGGCCTTTGGTGGAGTTGAACGATTAACCTATGTCCCAGACTCCAGGTCAGCTGAACATCACATTGTCCAATTTGATGAGTTTATCAACTTGTTCAAGCTGTTTCACTCCCAGCAATATGTTGGGTGTGGTGAAGCCAGTGGACAGGTATGGGCGCATAGCTAGAATTATTCTCAAGGAGCGCATGGGAGGGAGCTTTGAAAGGATTCTGCTAATGGTGATGGGCAGATGGTGCAGGAGTCTGCTGAAATGGAGCGAGTCGTCAAGGAACTCCATGGAAGCAAAGTTGGCGATGGAGATATTGTAGAGGACATTCAGCTTTTCAATTTGAAAGCGCAGCAATAATTATTGTTTTTTTTGCAGTACTAAGTACCTATTCACACGCAGTCTCTATGTTGGGATCTCCTTTTTCCTGATCAACGTTTCCTATATATGGCTACCCTACAGACGATTAAAAGAAAAACAATGTGATTTTGTTTGCTTTGACCTGCACAAGCTGTCCATGGATCCCAGATCCTGGAATCATTATTGAAGGCATTGAAATCATGAGTTCAGTTGCTGTTTTGACTTAGAAAACAATAACGCTTCGGATTCATTATGGTTCTGGTGTAGCGGATGGGTGGATTTGTACGGTTGATCTAAGCATGCCGGCTGAGGAGTGCGTGCTGAACTGCAAGATCACCAGCGCTGCTGTGCAAAAGAAGGAAGAGGCCGAACTTCGCAACGAGTTTCGACTTAGCAGCAATGTTGGTTGTCAAATTGAAGAGTGGCGTTTCTTTGCAAAAAATGTATGGAAATATCTTCCATATATATCTTCCATATATCTTCCAGTATGACTCCTTGCCAGGAGGCTCGAAAGAAGCGGGAAGAAAAAGAAGCTCGAAAACTGCATCATCATTCGCATTTGGCATCCACTGGGTTTCGCGATATGTTTCCTTCCGATGTGCACACAATGGCAAGTCATGGTGGGATCAACTAAGGTATCGAGCAGATGTGCGCAAGAGGAGAGAGGAGGCGCGAAAGGAAAAGGAGAAACACGCCAAAGGTCATGAAGACGCTCCGGAGGACGAGGAGGAGGCAGGAAAGTTGGAGAAATCATGACAACGATTCAAACAGCATCAGCAAAGGTAACATCTACAGGAATTAGCATAGAAAGTCGAAAAGGTGAACAATGATTGAGTCGAGGTCATCTATTGAGGTTTTTTTCAATATATTCAAACAACCATAGTGGCATAGACTGTCATATCGAACATCCAGGAACCTGAGCATCCTGAGCCGGTGGAGCAACCCAAGAAGCGGAAAGATGCTGGGAAGAAGGTGAATGGAAAGTGTTTGAAGTATGTTGACGTTTTGGATGGTGTACAAGAACAAGTCACTATAAGGTGTGATCATTGTGATCTCTAAAAAGCACAAGTTCTCAGATCCTAAATGACTCTCAATGAACGGATATAGAAATCTGGCATTTCTTTCGAATTGGTTTTTGAAAATGTAGAGAATTTGTTCTCGTCTTGCCCTTTATAGACATGTTGCGCAGGGCTCCTGAGCCTGAGCTACCAAAACTAATGGTCGATACACATGTCAGGCAGCAGCTCGCTTCGAGGCGGTGGGTGGTTGGTTGGTTTGGTTTGTTGAAAGATATGTTGGGCGATCCAACATCAAAATGCCTGTTGTGTAGGGGCAACATCTTACTTACATCTACTTACTACTTTACATTGGTTCAAAGAAATATAAGCAGCACATGATGGTGAATCCAAGATTGAAAGTAACATGGTAAAGACGTCGGGGGGAACGTGTCAGTGGTGGGTAAGTTGGCAAAACGCAACATGCTGATTTCTGTGAGGAAGAAGAACGGGAAGACCTCCAGCGTCGTGAAGAGGCGTGTTCTCGAATTTTGCTGCTGCAATTGCAATCAAGTGCAACCACTTTGTATGCTGTTTATGCATATTAATATAAATGTACTGTATATAGACTATGTTACATACAGCTATAGAATTATATACCGTGTACATCATGTCTTTACAACCCTTAGCTCCCTGGTAGTAGTCTGGTAGGATAATCCTTAAACGCCTGAGGAGGAGGCACGAGCAGCTGCCGAAGCAGAAACTCAGCGTAAAAAAGATGAGGAAAAAGCCGAGGCAAATGAGGGCTTTGATGGGATTTGGTGATGGGAAATCACGTAGAAAATTTACCTATTTTGGATTAAGAAAAGGCCAAAGATTCCTAGAATCCTTGAGAACCCGGGTATACTAGGATTGATGTGTTACAATGATTCCTCAAACAGTAAGTTGAATGAGCTAGGTATGGCTCAAGACTGACCACCAAAATGGATGATTAGAACACACAAAATCGAAAAAAAACAGGTTCCAATTGTGTGTTCAAAACTGGTTTTGTTTGCACCTGTTCTCAGTTTTTCGTGCTCAGCATCGAGGAAGTTCTTGAATCCAAGGAATCAATTGAATGAGAATCACTTGAGGCCAAGAAAGCAGCTGCAGCTGCAGCATATCAAGAAGAGCTGCGGATGCGGGCCAAAGAAGCCGCAGAAAGGAGGGAAAAGGCGCGTCGGGGGTCGGGTCCAAGGGAGCTCTTAATATCAAGGAACACTACTAGGAACACTTTAAACAGCCCACAATTCCAAAATCATCTGAAAATGGTGACCTCGATCTGGAAACCCAATGATATTTAGGGGCTTGGACAAATTGTGAGACACATGCCAAGCAGATTTTTGTGGCAGATGCTGCAGTGGGGTTGTGAGATGTGAGATTCGATGAGATTAGTGTGCTCAGATTGATGCAAGATAATTTCACCAAGGAAAACACATGAAAAACCAGATCGGTGACAGGCTTCATCAAATAGTGACTGATTTGTATGCACAGTGTTCAACAGACTTCTTGAGACAGGAACAGCGAGAGCGAGAAGCGGAACGGCAGCGAAGAGAAGAAAAAAGAAGGCTTCAGCACCTGCAGACATTTGCGTGTTCAGTCAGGGAAAACGATTTGGGGTTTAACTTTTACATGATCAAGGATATGGCTTGATCACCTGTCATGGATATTCAGGATTGGATGTAAGTAACGGGAATGTCCCGTTTTGAGCACTTGAAGTCTTCAACATGCATTCACATCCATTGGGGCTGGATTGATGCCGGATTGGCAGCTGCCAGCTGTGTTACTTTTGCGTGAAGGATTTGGGAACTAGATCGCATGAAAAGAGAGGAGGACAGATTTTTGAAATTGAGAGTTCATTAAACCCTTGGAAGTGGGTTTGATGTTTTCTTATGCTTTCTTGTCATTATTTGAACATTTCATTTGAAGCAAAAAAGGCCAGCCTGAAACCCCAGGAGCGACAACGACGAGAGGAGAAGCGGCGGAAAGCCGAAGAAGAACGTTTGCGAAAGGAAGAGGCTGGAAAGCAGGGGCGGGTTGTTGGCAAAGCGAAAACATGAAGAATATAATATCATAATATCATAATACTGACAAACAATGTACTCCAGAGAACCTTTCAGGTATGCATGGATTTAGTTTTTGGCGAACTTTTCAGGGTTTCAGCAAATCCCACCATCCCCGAGGAAGAGAGAGAGCGCAAAGCTCAAGAGCGCGCCGAGGCCGAAAGGAAGCGCGAAGAGGAGCACGGGAGTGCAGCCAGGGAGTGGCCCATCCTATCCCTGGCGTATCCTATCCCTGATAGAAAAGATATGAAAAATTGAAAAGATGCTTTAGGACTTTAGGATACTGTACTATATTATTAACAAGACAAACAGATGCAGATGAAAGACCCTGTGCCCCAGGAAAGACAGAGGAAAGAGGAAAAGATGTCATCAGCTGAGCTTCATCAAATCTTGGTACAATGCTGTGACAGCCTGAGTTGGTGGTGAGTGAACGAACCTGTTTCCACCAAGGCGGCGTTATGAAGAGAGCCGCATGAGACGGGAAGAGGCGCCTTGGATGACATATATATATATATATATGGCTGGCGTTCAAAATTCCCGGTCTAAAGGATCATATAAAGTGGGTCCAATTGGAATTGAAAAGTTGATTTTACATCTTCGCTATGAAGCGGGCCCCATAGGAAATCACGCAGTTCCCAAGCTAGGCGCTAGCATAGCGCTAGCGTGGCGCTAGTAGAACTATGATATGGTGAACATTGCTCAGTCAATATGCAGAGATTAGTTTTGAAAATCTTTTCTGATATCATTCATTTTGGTTGTGTTTTGCAGCTGTTTTGGTTTTCAACATGGGTGACAAGGCGTCCAGTGCTTTTGTGGAGCCAAAAAGGCGAAATGCAGTCGGAATTTTGCGCTAGCACCGCGCTAGCTTCGCGCTAGCAGAAATTGAACCTGGAGCCCTTGGAGAGCCACCTGTCCACCGGCCCACATGTAAAGATCAACGCCAGCCACCTGACGCGCAGCCTCCAAGCACCAAGAAATCCGACAGAATCTAACAATCCTCTCAGCTAGCCAGCCAACCAGCTAACCAACTACTCGGCCAACCAAGCCATAGGTATTTCAAGCAAGCCACCAAGACACAAGCGAGAAAAGCGAGAGGAGGTCAGTGGTATGACAGCACTGATAGCAGCGAAGCCAGAAAAAAGGTTTGCGCTACTGCGCCTGCCACACAAAATTTACTTTCTCCTAGATTTTGCTAAAATGAAGGTATGGTAAGCCCACAAGATACTTATGAAGCGGGCCCCAATGGAAATGAGGTATTAGGACCCAATCCAGGAACCAACATTTTGACAACCAACCATATACATACAAGCGCATCATGGTTTGTAGACTAGTGATACAATCATAGCTTTCAAAGCTTATTTAGATACAAACAATTTTGTGTGTATGTCGGCCACTTCTGGTATTTTGTCGGTGATCAGAGCCGCAGGTACGCACAAGGAATGAAATCCAGAGAGAGCTGTGGGAGGACCCCGTTGCATGAGTCGACTATACCCTACATTGAAAAAGAATACAGGCAAAAAGAAATCCTGAATGAATAATGGTGATGAATGATAGTAGGTTCAGGCATGGAAAACCAATGGCTTTTAGCGGGCCAGCCTCCAACTCCCCACACTGACTGGCATGGGCAAGATATGAAAGCGCAGGTAAGCCATGAAACTTTATGTATACTGGTAGGGGTAGGGAGTGCAGGGAGGTTGTCAGTACCTCATGCAATGGCTATCAGAAAAGTTATGGAGGGAACCAGAAACTTTGGTTCTAATTGACGAGCCGATAATGAAGCAAGCTGCAAGACATGTTCAAAGCTATTGTGCAGTCATCGGTTGCCATAGATAGATCCTTTGTTTGCAGCATAGGGCTCAGGATGGCTCAGGGCTTGCTTGCAATTGGACCTCAAAGCAAGAACATATGGACATATGGCATGTGAGTTTAGTCAAAGAATCCCAGGGAAATTTGGCGTATCTCAACATGTTTGTCCAGCTATCAGGATGAGTGTATGAAAAGAGAGGAGAAACTGCAGCGTGAGACTCTCAGATTTGGTCAGGGGCGAAAGCCAGCTGAATTTCCAGGTGACATGCAGTAACGCTGGTCGACCAAATCCGCCTCAACTGGAGGCTGGGTGGAGGAACAAATGAGGATTGCTGCCGAAAAGAAGCGAAAGCAGGATGAGGAAAGGCGGAAAAAACACGAAGAGGACCCCAGCTGTAAACAACCGTATTGTAAGGTATGGTCAAACCGACCCTTGTCAGCTTATGGAAATGGTTCGAAGTCATTTGATCTAAATCCAAACAAAAAAAACTCCTGTACAGTAGTATAATTTGTATACCTCCATTTTTCCTATGTCCTTCTTTCATTTTTCCCTCATTCCTAGTTTGTTTCCATCCTTTTTCATTGGGATTTGACCCCAGGAGATGCGGAAATGGGAGGAGAAGCGCATGCGTCGTGAGGAGGAAATCCAACGTCGCGCGGAGAAGGCGGTGAAGTTGGCAGAGGAGAAGCGACGGCAACGTGAAGAGGAAAAGGCACGCCTGCGCGAGGTGCGGTTGGGTGAAACAAAGGTCTTTTAAGGGGAGTCTGGAAGATGATGAAATGAAGATGATGATATGAAAGTGGATAGGAATCTGGTAGAAGTTTGGATGGTTGGACAATTTTGTGTGTTTGGATCCTTGTGGTGAATGGAATGAGAGGAATCTATACTACGCCTCTGATGCAGTAAGTGTTAACAACAGGAAGGCTATGTTCTCAGCTGAACTCTTTGGCCGACGGCCCGGTGGCACATATTCTAACCGGCTAACCTTCAGGAAGAGAAAAAACGACGGGAGGAAGAGATGCGACGATATGAAGAAAGCCGCATGCGAAGGCCGGATCTCTAGAGCCTCTAGAGCCAGAGCTCTTGTGATTTGGCACATTTTCATGAAAACGTTTTCCGTGTTTGCAGCCTCCACCTCAGATCTTATATGCAAGATTATAGGCAGCCAGTCACCGATGATCCAAGATGAGAGGCTTACGAAACATCAATACAAAAATAGTCTTGTAAGATCCTGTAAGTCTGAAGTTTGAATGTCCAAGAATTTTTATGTTACATGCAACTGTGCCAACACTGAGGGAAGAGGAGCTGCTGAAATGGTATATCAAGGCAGGGCAGGGTGACACATGAAGCTGACTTCTTTTGGGATCCAATATGGCACGATTTTTGAACAACTGAAAGAACTGTAACTGTACCTCGACATGTCCGATGAGATATCATATCAATTCATATCAATTCATATTCATCGTAAGCTACTGTATCCTAATCTGCTTGCAGATTGTACACCCCAGCTCCGCAGGTTGTAGAAGCACGAGAAGCAGCTGAACGACGGAAGCGCGTGCGTGAAGAAGAACGAAAACGTAAGGAAGAAAAGATGCGCAGGTCGTCCGAGTTGTTGGGACCAGATCTGTTCAGCTTTTTATTGAAGCGGCGAAAAACATCCAACAACTATCACTATCACTGCTAATATGCATGGATTGCCATCCTTTCGTTATATAAGCTTTTTGGATGGCAAAGCGGGACTGCAAGGAGGTGGTTTCAGAAATCTTACAAACCCATGGCTGCAAGACATTGCTACCTTGCTAGGTGGGAGGAAGACAGAATGGCCAGGCGACCGGGGGTTTGGGATGAAGTTGGCAAAGATCAAGTTTCCTAGGTCCAGTTTCACTGCTGCTTTGAGGCTCCATTGAGACAGTACTCGAATGTACTTAGTCGCACCTTATCAGCCTGGCATCCACAAACTCTTGATTTTTTGGATCCTGGATGAACCAGAGGAGAGAATGTTGCAATGAATGGAGATGGATCAATGATCAGATGTTGTTTTTTGGACATAAGTCCTGCCCATGTGCAATTGTGTAGTCATGCCTTCCACTTTCAATTGCCTTTACCCGCACTTAACCAGGGAAGAAGTAAGACAACGCCGAGAGGACGTTTTAGAATCACCCGAACGGAACGGCGGAACCATTGTTGATGGTGATTCTACAGCATTGATCAGGATTGCAAGTTTCTTTATCAACAGTGGCACATGTCCCTAAAGTCAGGACTTTTACTTTTACGTCCATTTTCCTTTCGGTGTGTCAAACATACGTTCGCAGGACAAGCGGATACTTGGCTACAATTCATGGGCTGAGTCTAAGTAGCTAGGCCATGCTAGGCTTGCATCACCACATGATACAGCTCCCAGTCTACTGATTTCCTTGGTGGCATTTGGTGGCTGATTTCGTCAGAACATTGACAGGCTTCAAATCGATCCACGATGAAACTTCACTCCCAAAGGGTTGATAATGTTTGAGAATGGTAAGGCGAGCAAGAGAAGATGAGAAGCAAAAGAAGGAGGCGACTGCGCGATGGTGATGTTCATGATTTTTCATACAACACGCGGGAGAGAATGGAATGATAAGCGTGATACATGATGCAATGTGAAGTCACACAGTACCCTGGCCAACCACACAGTATCTTGAAGGGGTAACGGAAACATGGTCAAAGTTTCTGCTTTCGTGTCCAATTATGTCATGATTGATAATTGATAGGCATGTTAGACTTTTTCCATTGGTAGGGCTTTGTTCCGGTTGTTGGCAGTTGTACAGAGCATTATGCGGCACCCTTGGTAAGCAGGCTGATTTCTCATTTACTCTAACACGGGCAAAAGTGTTCCCAACATGCAATACGATCATATCATTGCCATGTCAGCAAGACATTTCTCTTTTCAGCAAGGATGAGCGAAAGAAGAAACGTCAGAAGGTTGACCTTGATGGATGGAAGGCAGAGTTTTTGTTTCTTGATATTTCTTGACCATCCACTGTGCATCTGGATCCATGTGGGACATGAAAACTGACCTCAGGAGTCTGATGTCGCTGGATGGGCTGCAGCAGAGGTTAGATGGGATTTTGTTTTATCAATTGTTGATGATTCATGGTGGCTGTCAATTTTGGGAATCCTTCAGAATTGAAAAAGATTTTGGTAAACACTAATTCCGTTTCAGACTTTTCCAAATTCCTTGTTAGGATGCCACGCAGGCCGTTCTCCGGGGGGGTTTGGAGATGCCACGGGATCAAAGACACAGAGGTAATTATTTTCAGCCGACCCGTCATCTGTCAAGCAACAGTTTGTTTCTCGAAATGCTGCCATTTTTGCATCATGATTTGACGATTTGTAGGGCGAACTTCACTTGAAGCTTCAGAGTTCTCACAATTTGGACCAGGCACTTGGAACTGCAAGGCCGAAACAGCGTGTGGGGCAGCCTGGTCAGTCGAGGCAGTAACATCTCTCTTTGATGTACAATTGTACCATAGAGGCTTTACCATCTTACACGGAAGGAATATACCCTCCAGGGAACTAACATATCCCCCCAAAATGGCATTTTGAAGATGATTTTCCTTTTGCCCAGGTGGGATATGTTAATCCCCTGGAGGGTAAGTAGATGCGGGCAACCATCGGCAAACCATTTCTACACCAAGATTTCACCGAGATGCCAAGGCAAAGACCAAGGAGCCAAGCCCTCACCTGGAGGAGGATGACGAGACGGAGTTGGATAGGTCTCTCGGGTCTCAGCAGAGAATTTCCTCAACCCGTTTGTGTTTCGGAATTCCAGAAGAAATAGCAAACACATTCAAATAGATATCTACAGAAATACCATGGTCAACAGTTTTAATATCAACCCTCCAGCTTAGAAAAAAATATACAGCAGACAGAATAATGATAGATGGTATCATACAATACTAATACATTCAATAATTACCTATCATAGCAAAACACATGGCATATCTTCTATTATATTATGTAACTGTATAATAAACGATCATATAAAACATATATAATCACATATATATATATATATGTATGCATTCTAGTATATATCACGTATCACAGTATCAGATGCACGTCACACTTTGTCGTGTCGTGATGATTTCGTTGAGGCTTCTGGCCGGAGCCCCAGCTGCTCCGCAGATCATTCCTGGCCGTTCCAAAGCAATGGCGAAGCCTCCGCAGAGGCCACGACCCAGCAAGGCGGGGCATAGCTGCCATAGCAGGTACCACTATTTTTGTCAGGGAATTTATAGGGTTAGTATATATATATGTATATATATATATAAAATATATATATATATAATATATATATACATGATTCCAGATATCATTAAGTAGGAGCGCAATTTTGTATTTTTGGTAGAAAGTACCAAATGTATCATTGTATACACCATGTACCCTTCCGCCAATAATAGTGGAACATGGATGTAAGATGACCTTATTGTAAAGCAGGGGCCGATTCTCCATTTTCATCGTCGGAAGAAGAGTAGGAGGATGTAAATGAATGTACTGTTTCGATATTGTGAGGTACCCTCCCGGAGAGTTTGTTCAGAAATCAACGCAGTCGACTCTGCCTCAGGAAGAGGAAACAGAACTAGACAGATTTGGTGCCAGTGATGACGAGGCCAGCAGATATTGAAGCCATCCCTTATAGTGCTCACCTTCATCCTTTGGTATTGCCAGGGCGCTGCTCGGCCAAAGCATCGGGCAAGACAAGAGAAGTCAAAGCTGGAGCCTTATCAAACTACTTCAGTTTTGTGGGCAACAAGAATTACTTTCCGGGACCTTACAATTATTGTTTCTTTATTGGCGAGAGTAAAGACTCGGCAAAGTCTGTGCGTTCAGGAGGAAAACGATTTCCTGTTTCACTTCTGATGTTTTAAATATTTCAATCAATCAGAGTTCAAAGTAAAATAGTTTTTTTTCTTTCAAACTCATAAACCCCATATTTTGACAAATTTACCATAACAGATGACCTCCTCCCTCCATCACCCTGGAGGTTTCTGGTCCCCTCCCCAGGTCCTCGGATGGCGACGAGACAGAACCCCCCTCGGAGCCGGGCGATGATGCCACAGAGCCACCCAGCGAGCCAAAGATGGAGCCTGAGGATTTCGGAGTTTGGCAACCGCTAGACTTGGGAGGTTGCGGGTTGCCAAAACCCTGTTTTCACAGTGGGTAAATGGGCGTAATTCACTGTTTATGAAGGATGATGAAGGTATAAGGTATCTCCTGAAAAATGATTTGGAAAATCCACTGTGAAACAGTGTTTAGGTAAGATCCAAGATTTACTTTTTCTCCTGTAATCATGGTTGGAAAGTGGCTGTATTTGAAAGGAAGATACTCGAAGCTACTGTTGGAGACGTCCCACCTGTTCACTTCCATGGGAGGAAGGGTAAAATTTCAGTCTTTCAGTCATGGTTTGATTCTGACTTGATGCCACTTGCCTTTTTTATTGACAAACTTCTGTTCTGAGGTCAGATGATGAACTTGAGCTAGAGCCAACCTCTATGGGATCAGAGGCAGGGTTAGCACACTGAGGACATGCAGTTTAGCAAGAAATCAACCACTTAATGCTTCTGGGTGGATTGGCGAGATGTACGTACATACATGAAATGTGGGGTATGTCCTTGTTTGCTTCGTTGTTGTCTTCGCGCAGAAGAAAAATCCGCAGTTGCAACACAGCCTTAATACTCTAAAACTATTTGGTGCACAAAATGAGGCTCTGTATCCCATGATATCATGATATTAGATACTTCTTATTGCCACCTCAACCTCCATTTTCAATTTTTATTGGAATCGGAGAGCGGTTTGTGAGTTTTTTTGAATCTTCGACACATGTGAGTTTTTGGCGCAGTAGAGTTGCTCGGTGTTTTTCCCATTTGCGGTCAATTGTTGACACATTTTTTGTTGGACTCACATTGACAGCAGTGCCGAATTTAGCATTGACTAGGACATCAGTTTTTGCTGGACTGTGTCAGAAGTTTTCGATCGAGTCTTGATACTTGTAACTTGTATCCGGTAAGTCTCTTTAAACGAAATTATACTTGAGTTTTCCAGGTGAGATTCTCAGGGAATAAGTTCTAACTGCCACTCATATGATATAGATATCGCTAAAGATACAGTGTACAAAAAATGTACAGTGTAACATAGACTGACAGTATATATGTGTGTAATATAAAATTCCAATATTTTTTCCATTAAACAATTCCATATCAATTCCAATGATACCTGTTTTAGAGGTTCATTCCCCATTCATTCCAGGCAGAGGCTGAAGCTGGTCCTGAAGCCGAGAGTTTGGTTGTGCCGAGCGCACGGCCGAAGGTGCGTGCAAAGCCTGCGAAATCGCTGGAGGAGTCGGGGGGCTCCGACGGTTGGTTTTGGTTAGATATTTAGCTGAGGTGTGTCCGAAAAAACTTCAATGATCTATCGGGATGCATCTCAAAGAGAATAGTTGCAACCCTTGGGGGAACTAGAAGTTATATAAATGATGGAATTTATACCAGGTGAAGTGACCGCTTAACATTTTTGGGGTTGTGCCTGAAGGCAATTCATATAGAGGTCGGGCAACGACAGGTTGAAGTTCCCCATGAAAAATCCAGAGGAGATCGAAGCTGAAAAGCAGCTGGAAGCCATCTACAGACAGGCGGTGGGATGTGGATGGTTGGTACTTGGTACATTAACCAATAAGCAGCTATTATTTGCAACAGTTCATGCCATTATTTGCAAGGAAGCAACTCACCAAGGCGATTTTTATTGCCTATAGTTTTAAATTCTATATCCACATATTCTTCACCAGATTGTTCCTTCCAATTCCTTCCAACTGTCCCAGGAACACGAACATCGAGATGTGGAGGTTGGATCAATAGTTGACACCACATTTTTGTACATCAAAAGTATGTAAATGTATAGATGAATGACTGTAGAAGAATCCTAGGCCCTGAACAAAAACGTTGCAAAAGTTGAAGTTTTACTTTTCACTTTACTTTGAAATGATGTTAGTGTGAGTTTTTTGGCATTGGAGGGGTTGTTCGTGGTAAGTTTAACTTTGCTCCGCCAGACTGAAAGTGCTGAAAAGTGAGACATCTCAGCTTGAGGGGCTTGTTTCCGGCCACAAGGGGAACCTTCGGAACATCAACATGGAACTTGAACATGGTCCGTTAGAAAAGGAAATTTTTGCATCTACAAACTATCCATTTTGAAGTTTCAAGCTGATTAACTCTTTTGGGGTGTATGTATCAGAGACGCATCATGAATTGATCTTCACCCAAAGATGTTGCAATGCAACAGATCCTCAGGCAGAGCGCTACTGAGGAGCCCGGGCTTGAGGGTGATTGGAAAACAGGAGGAATGGAAGGTGCTTGGCGATTGGAAGGTTGGTTCTCAAGGCGATCAGATCTTTCATGAGGTGAAATTCTACTGGATGTATACGCAGTACTAGTACTGCGGACTGTATATACACAAGTTTTTGCTAGAGATGACACAGAATGATTCGTACTTGTGGTTCAAGTTTCCATTTCAAAGTTTCATCGTTTTGATGACTCCACTTGACTGATCATTTTCAAAAAGTCAAACACACCAACTTGACCAACTTGTCTACAGTAGTGCATTGGTCTGAACCAGCTTTGCGTTGATTCCAATCTTTTGGGAAATGCGAGGAGCCCTCAGCCAGCGAATCAGCTAAAGAGCAGGATTATCACAGGGTTTGGTGGGTGAACAACACTTTTCGGTTCTCCTAGATGTTCTATATTTACGGGACTGGCATCGCAGTTATGAGAGGCTAGTCGTTGTTATCAGATGTTCTATTCGTGAATAAAAGTCGTAAATTATCGACAATTATAGTTTTGCATACCTCGAGATAATCTACTGCGATTGGTATCTCAGCGAATGTTTCAAATCACCAACGGTTGGAATCATGTTTACAACAGATTGGCACCTTCAACAAGACTCAAGCAAAAAACACCAGGAGTCTCCAGCATCGGAGGCTTGGCAATTTGTTTTTGATGTTTCAGGCTTTCCTTTGTTCGGAACACATGATAAGGCGTTATGTGATAAAAAATTGATCAGATTCATGGATCGAATGAACTGGAAACGTGCCAGTGGGTTTTTTTCAGAGCCTGATGGATCTGGGTACACACGAATCATGAGAAACAGTTTCTTGCGTGCTCCTTCACTGTTTATCCGCCGTGATCTTGACATTTTTTCCTAGTATGACTTCTTTTGTGCAGCTTCCAGTCCCCCTCGGTTGAAGATAGATATATATTTTCTATGGTGGGAACAGAAAGTGGATGAACCTGCAGATTCAAAAGCAATAAGTCCATGGATTTGAAACAAGCATCAAAAAACAAAAGTGAACACTGTCGACATTTAATATTACAAGAACATGTAGGTGCACATAGATGCAATTATTTAATATTATTTAAATTTATATTTCATCATTTTTTGATTTTCCTATCTTCTGTCTATTTGTCAACAGTTTCTGTAACTCCACGTATGTTTTCCATCTATTTTCCACATCTGGTTTGAAACGTTTTGCAGGCACCGAGGCATCGCAGCTCCAAACGTGGCGAGGAGACAGTTTTTTTGGGGAGCAGTTTAGAACCCATTTTTTGTACGAGTTAAACCACATCCTTGTAATGGTTATAAAGTCACATTTTCGGCAATGGTTAAAACATACTCTCTTTTGGGGAGTGTTTGAATCAAGAATTTATTGGTAATAACTAGTAATAACTGGGTTGAGACTGTTGGCTGTGTTGCAAAAAGGATATCCTGGCAGATTTTCCAGAGAAGCGGCCGAGATTAGAGGAGGCGAGCCGGAGAAGTCATGATTTGTTTTTCTTTCCGACCCTCATCATCATCAGCAATAGGTAAAAACAACATCAAGATGAACATCGAAATCACGAACATTAATGTCACCAACATTGACCGTACCAGCATGAGCATCATCTTCACCAACATCATCATCATAATCATCATCATCTTCACCATCATCATCATAATCATCATCATCTTCACCATCATCATCATAATCATCATCATCTTCACCATCTTCACCATCATCATCATCATCATCATCATCATCATCATCATCATCATCATCATCATCATCATCGACATCAAAACAACAACAACAACAACAACAACAACAACAACAACAACAACAACAACAACAACAACAACAACAACAACAACAACAACAACAACGACATCAGCATCAACAACAACAACGACATCAGCATCAACATCAGGGTCAACATCAGCATCAACATTAACAACAACATCAACAACAACAACAACACGAAAGCCAACACCAACACCGACACCAACCCCAACAACAACAACAACAACAAGAACAAGAACAACAACAACAACAACAAAAGCAGCAGCAGCTGATGATGATGTTGTTGACAACGATGATGATGATGATGACGACGATGATGATGATGATGGTGATGATGAATAGGATGATGATGATGATGATGATGATGGTGATGGTGATGATGATGATGATGATGATGATGATGATGATGATGATGATGTTGCTGATTTTGATGTTGTTGATTATTCTGATGATCAATATGATGATGATGCTGACCAGGAGGATGACATGATAATGATAATGATTATGATGATGAATAAGAAGAAGATGATGATGAGCATGACGAACATGATGAACATGATGATCAGGATGATGGTGATGATGATGATGATGATGATGATGATGATGCTGATCATGATGATTATGATGATGATGATGATGATTATGATGATGATGATGATGATGATGGTGGATTTTGACGCGATAGGAGTCGAGACACAACGTTTGGTCAACAGCACACTGACAAGAAAAACTTCTATGATTGAAACCAAAGGTGCTACTGCACATGTGGCAGCATTCATCATCTGGTGTGCTTTCACCTGCAGCGATTTGCAGTGTTGTGATCCAACAGTGCCACAACGTGAGGCTGATCAAGACCACGTGCCTTGTGCAAGACCAAAACAACGCGCAAGGACCCAGGACTGGCATTTGTCATCTTGTCATTTGTGGCTAATCAGATCGGTTTTTCCAAGGATTTTTCCAGGTGTAGTGACATGTGCACCCAGATGTGACGCCAGGAGATCCGGTTTCGCTTTTTAGGCAACGGTTCCTAACGCCTTCAACTCTGGAAGGTGCAAGAGAAGGGCCTGGCGATTGAGATTCCATGGTGAATCCATATTTCCTTTCGTCTGTAAATCTTCTCCAAATGACTTGTGTCACTTCAGGTTTCCCACTTTCGCAACATGTTCCTTCTCAATTTTTGTATTTTTTTACTTTTGAAAATCATTCATGTAAATGTATCGAAACGCATGAAATGTAAGGATGCTTACTCAACACTTCATGTCGATGATTGCCAGGTCGACCTCATCCTGTAAGCTGGTCGAATGCTCAATGAGAAATTTTGCGATTGTCATCCCAATTTGTGATATGTGTTGAATTTGCTTGATCATCGATCATGTTTATGTATGTTTGAGACATAGTTACATCCATTCAAACCACAGATCTAACAACCTTTGCTTTGGCAATGCTCAAGGCCGTGTGCGGCTTCTGCAATCGCGAAGGCACGTTCGTCCACCAATCCTTTTCTTGGCTTCCAGCTATTGGCGACGTCAGGACCCGAGAGCTCGCGGAGGAGGAGGGTGGCCGGAGCACAGCAAAAGAAAAAGATTGCGGAGGGAATCCCATTCAGCTGTGGGATTGGAACATGGAGATTTATTGGAAAGCCATATGCTCTACATATACTGATACTGTCATACCTAAAGAAAGTAGAGCCAATGCAAGCTGGGGTGATTCACAACAAAGCTGGGACCCTTCTCTCATCCAAGAATCTCATTCAAGTACTGGCCACTTTGCCCTTTTTTTGGTCAGTTTGCATGCAATTTTTTTGAGTACCTATCGTGGCTCCTGACCTGTAGTCCTTGCGGCTCTTAGCGCAGAATATAAGGGGTGGTGTGTCACGGTCCGACTTTCTCCGCTGCGTCATGGCGATTGACCCACAGCTCATGGTGCAATGCGTTGGGGCAGTTGTGGTGTATTTTGCTGCAAGAATGTGTCATGCGGCGTTCGTGGCGTCCATTGATGTGTGGTATTCCTCTCCTGCCAACCGCCATGTCTACTTCAAAGCTTTTAAGGACAAGTGCCTTGCTGGATTTCAAGACTTACGTGTTTTTTTGCTGAGTTCTTGTGCGGAGTGAGAAGGAGCTAGGGATGATGCATATCCAGCCAAGATGGGAATTCATTGGGTCCATCACTTCATTTTCAGTACAAGTATGTAAGATTCATTGTATATTAGATGTCATATATTATTATGTTTGTACGTAAAAAGACAGTTTAATATCTACACAGATTATAGTTTATATATACTGTATGTATATTTTCCTTTTATGTATGATTTATTTCATTTTATTATGCATAACGATAAGACAATATGCAATACATCATTATAGTTCACAGTTCCGATTATATAGATATTATCACTATCATACACTACTAGTATTTTGCTGTTAGTTTCATTAATCATCACACCTGACATCCCCTAATATAACCTTATCTCTGTTTGGCAAGATGAATATGCTGGGTGGCATGACGTTGCCACATCTTTTTTCCAGCATGTTGTCCAGGTTCCACAAGACTGGAAAAGTGGACTATTCTGCCCTCATGAGGACCTATAGTTTAGGAGTTGAAGTGCTTTCAAACTTCCGTACTTGACATCGAAGTCGTACATGGAATCCTGTATCCTTTCATACTCTTTTGTTTGTTGACTATATATATTCATATTGGTCTTCCCTGATAATTTACTTTTTTTTTCACCTTTCTCAACGACAGCTTGGCAGTGACCCTACCTCCATGGATAGGACTCATCCTGAAACTATCTCAGAGACCTTTGGAAATGAAGCCACTTCAGAGGGGCAAATGGTGAAAGCTATGGTATTACCGAGTACAATTATGATGGCCATCGGAGGAATCATGATGCGTTGTGGAGGCCGAACAAACAATTTCAACATTTGGGGAGACAGAGGTGTAGCGTAGCGTGGTTCAAATGAATACGTTGCCAAACATCATTTCGAGAATGTTGAAGTCCCAAAGAATCCCTGACAAAATCAAGATCCACACATGTGTTTTCTTGTTGAGACATTGGCAGCACATGGCACCTGCTATACCAGGTGAGGACATGTGGGGCTTCATTTTCCATGCAGCTCGGGGTTTAATGACACCGTTTGGCTTGTTGATGGTACTTCAAACGCCTGTGGTGAGTGGAGCTGGTGCTGGAAATCGAGAAATCCGAGAGGGGAAGAAGGTTTCCAACATCGAACTCTTGTACCAGATGAATTGGGTGCCTGAGCAGAGACCGTTTCTTATTTCTTAGGGAATGATATGTAAAGCAGGCTTTGTAGTTTATTGGGAGGGGACAAGGATAAATGGAATGCAATGCCGACAGGCACCAATGCATTCTTTGATGCGATGTTGGTGTTTCAAAGTGTTTCAGGTGATTCTCCATTTCTTGGGTTTTGCCGCGTTTCTGGGACCCGTGGTTTTCATCGAACTTCCTGTGGCTATTCTGGAACTTGTGAATGGTGAGGGCTTCTCGAGTTCAATGGACGGGGATGGATGGCTGAAGAATGCGCGCATGGTGCTGATCATTATGCGGATCCTGTGCACCTCGAAAGAAAATACAGCAGCAGTAGAACAGAGTCACTTGAAGCTTTTGTCAACTCCGACCTGTTGAATAACATTTGAGGGTTCATCTTTATTTGAGTGGGTGATGACTTCTCAATTATGAATATAGATTCTAAAGAAACAGGTTAAACACGGGCATAATTCCTCCTTGCACCGAGAGGCATTCCAAATGCCCATAAAGCTTCACACTTTGGCAAGCCTTTACAAAAATCAACAAGCCCAGGTGCAGTTCTTCTCGTCATTGCCGCACCCTTCTTGGGCACAAGCAAGACCAGAAACCCCAACACCCTGGGTGCGTTGAAGTGGAGAGCAGAATTTGATGTGGGCGAATTTGGTGCTTCTCAAATGTACTTCAATGCTTTGAGTGTTTGGCTGCAGCCAGGTCAGGGTGGAGGTGGATTAGTAGCCAATAACCTTCAGAAAACTGGCACCTAGAAAAAGGTGAAAAATTGAACAGTTTAGCATTTGGTTTCTATGGACCATTGAGGGTAGACCACGCTAGCAGCTCACACAAAGCGCAAATAGGTAAGGATGCTTGGAAGTGGCAGACAGTAGGCAGCCTTAACTTTGCTGAATTCATTTTTGATTTTTTGTAGTTGCGCAGGTGTCGGGCCCTACAGCACTGTGAGTCTGGTCATCTTGGCCCTGCTGGCGCTGGAAGCTTTTCGTATCTTCTTTTGCCATGCGGTGCCTTGAATCCAGTGGTATTGCTGCTGCTGCTGTTGTTGTTGCTGCTGCTGTTGCTGTTGCTGTTGTTGTCATGCCACAATTGAATTTCGCTTCGAGAGGTTGTTCTTCAAACAATCCCATGTTCATGCCTGCAGTGGTATGATCTTTAGGGTTTCTTAAAACTTCTGCGGGAACTTCCTTTCTTAATATGCCTTGTAGCCACTGTTCGGTTGCTTTTCCTTCCAGGTGTATTGGCTTTTCATCATGTGCATTTGGGACAGTATCGATTGGGCCGCTGAGATGAAGAGGAACGTTCCGGCCCAGGGACCCTTCATGCAAGGCTTGCGTGAAGCCACCAATGACGAGCTGGTTTTCTTGCATGGGGTTCAAGCAGGTGTACCTGACAGCAGCGCATCTGGGTAGCTTCAAGTACTTTTTTACAAAAGCGATTTGCATTTCATATACGTAAAGACTCTTCCTATATTCATTTTCTTGGATTCCCTGGCGGCACTTCAATGAAGAACATACAATCTCTAAACTTTTCGTGGTAGGAATTGGCATATTGACAAACCAGGAATGGATTGTCAAGGCTTCTGGATATTTGCCTTCCAGCAAAGTCGCGACTGGATGCAAGTATGACAAGATCAAGATGTTGGTGCTGAAACCGGTCCATCGGCCACTTCAAGAATGTCTTTTTAATTTCTTTCCTTGTCCACTTGTCCACCAGTCTATATGGTCCTAGCTTGCTGCAAGTGAAATTTCGTAGCTCATGCGATGATTGAGACAAATGATATATTACATATTTGTATAATTAACAATTTAATATGTTTCATGTATATCCATGTGGGATTTTCAAGAAAAGTTCCAACATTCTCAAGAATTCATGTTGGAACCTTTTCTGATGTGATCATTATTTTCTGCTTTTAACTGACTCAACTTAGGACAACTACGAAAACTTCCGTGCCATGGACTTTTGTGATTTGACCCAGGACGACTTGAATAATTGGAATGCAGATCTCTCCCGGGTGCTAACAGCGCTCCCAAGTGCTGACACGTTGTTCATTCCTTGTGGCTTTTATAAAATGGAGACGTGGCATCATAAATGAAAGTCTTCATGAAACAAACGAAAGCAGAAGCCTTGCTGATACAAGGATGGTGTATCATTTTCTTTATACACAATTCCTTTTGAAAAAAGGGGGGAAGTTGAGACGCTGTATTGATGTACATGAAATTAGGGATCTGCAAAACACTGCTTGAAATGTTAAGACACAGACACAAAATGACGCCTGCCATGTACACACACACACACACACGAGATGATCCGAGGATATGTTGATCCCCAAAATCCTCTTGTCTTTGAATGACTATGAGACGGATGTCGAGAATCTGGGCGTTCCGCCCAACGAGATGGGTGTCCCGGAGTTGGAAGCGGACATTGCCCTTGACATCACCAATTACTTTTTGACAGATCGCCGTTGTTCCTTCCTCTCTATCGGCTCCTTTGCGGCGCAACTGCGTGAGAAAGGAAAACTTACAGAGTTCTACCAGGCTGGATGCCAAAACCTTTTTTTAACAAGTGTATGTAGCTCATTGTCACTGGTTGAGCTTTACTGTACTACTGACCTATTATAGTCACTATACACTAGACTAGAGTTATTAGTTGTTCCACTGACATCAAACATCATCTCCATGCTGGAAGTCTCAGAATTAAAGCCAACATTCCGATTTGACCTGAACATTCTTGTGATGGATTCCGCAAAAATTCTGTCGTTTTTGCGTGTCATTCTCCACGAAAGGTGGTTGCAGAGATTGGGATGCAAATTGAAAGTTCAGCAAAGGCTGTGGCTAAGCTCACTGACATGGACTATGAAAGTGCATCAGAGAATGACATTGAATCAGATGCAGATGCTCCCCTGTTACTTGACAAAATCCCTCTAAAGGCACTTTGAGATAATGTGTGCATGTGTGTGTGCCCCATCCCCTCAATTTCACAAGAGTGACTAGAAGCTGCCACATTCTGCCACTATGTCATGATCGCTTTGGCTTTCTTATGGCTTTCTTCCTGAATTTTTAGCCTAACCAAATCATCCAAAAAAGACACCCATCGTCATCAGGTCTCAAAAAAATCCTGCCATTTTATCTCAGGTTAGCCTTGGATGGGAGTATCCCATTGGCTTATGAGATTCAGATCCGTGGTGTTCATGCAGCTGGCTGCCGTATGATCTTGCGAGTACCCAAAGCGCAGACCTTGCCCAGTGGATGGCAGAACCTTCCAAAGGTGTCTTTTTTTTTCCGGAAAATTCGAATCTCGCGCCAACTTGGAATCCATTTAAACAATGATGCAGAGACAGAGAATATCATAACCCTCATTGATTCATGACAAGTCATGATGTTTATATACTACGTGCAGCTATACGGTAAATATACACAAATTTAATATTATGCAGGCATGTTTTGTGAATGACATCTTATGATATTTTAACAATGCTTTTACAAAAGTGTATGCACTACAATGACAGTCGAAGTCTAGTTTGTACGGGTTTACACTTTCCTCTAGAGACATTGTGTCTCGCTTGCTGATGTTTGTTGCTTTTGTGAATCGGGTTGGTTGACTTGTTCAATCACCAATTTCCCCGGCAGGTTGACGTGATACCTGCTTCAGCAAAGTGACTGACAGCAACATCTTGAAACGCAACATCGCAATGAACTTTCAAAACAAACAATCGATGTGGCAAATCAAGCAATTTTTATGGATCAAAGTCATCCTCAACTCCAGCCCCATCCGGTGATGATGGATTCGAAGGCTGATTCACAAGTTACATAAATTTGAACCTAATTCGATGCACCAAGACGTGGTTTCAGCAGACACCTGGCGATGCTGAGAACCTGAAGTATTACGCACATTTTTTCGTAATACTTATATAGCTTGACAGGAAGAAGACCATCGAAAAGGCAGTTTGATATAACTTGGCAGTTTGATTCATTGACAAACTGCCTCGGGGATTGGATTCGCCTTCCCACTTTCTACTGTTTTTTTGGGAGCATTATCATCCCAAATTATGTCACTTACATTATTTTGGCAGAATACATTTTTCACATGCCACCTGCTATATATGACACCTTTGCTCCTTTGCTGGACTATGGAGCATGAAGTATTTGCTGCCGCAGACCGATTTAACCACAGAGTCAAGATGACAGAAGCAGTCAAGGGGTGAGCTAAAGTGTAGGAGTAGATCCAATAGTCCAATAGCAGCGATTTTGGCGCATGAGATTTCTGCAACTTGCCAGCGTTGACACTTCATGGTATTCCATGAGTCTTTACATAAAAGTTTGCCAAGGTCTTGAGAATGTTGACAAGGAAGGATGCCTCAATCAAAGAGATAACAACAGGTACAAGACAACCAGAGGTTTGAAAACCCGCTTTCGCTGAGTCCAGTAAAATGGCGCCCAGTGGCCCTGCTCTTAGATACTAATTTTTTCAGCCATGGTGAGCGTGCACATTGAAGCGCTCTTTTTTTTGTTTGCGAGCGTTTTCGGATACTTCTGGCAGTCTTTCCCTTGTTGTTTCTATTCAATCTTTGGAAGACAAAATGATCTGATTTAGGGTTACCTCAGCTTAATGAAACATACACACAAAGTGATTTTTATTTGAATGCATCCTCAATTTCAAAGAGCTTCAACTTCAAACATCTGCAGGCTTTGCTTGCTAAAGGTGGATGAAACCGTCCAAGACCTTAGACCTCAGGTGATATAAGACAACCGTTTCACAAGGAGTGAAACAACTTAGGGATGGTCAATAAAGATGAGGTAGCCAAAATCAGAATAGGTGGCCTTGAGATTCCGGAAGAAAATGGTTGAAGGTGCAACATGCAGAAAAACTCCCAGACACTGAAGGTTTCATCACTAATATGAATGATCATGTCTTATGTTTTTTTTGGGTGCTTTCCGAGGCCTAAGGTCGATGAACCATGTTTGCACCGATTTTTCTTTGAAATCCACAGGATTTTCCTCCAGGTGTTCACAGGTACCACTATTTGGCACCAAAGCACGTACCATTCCCCATGGCAAAGGCGGGCGATGGCGACAGAAAAGCGACAGGACGGGCTGCTCTCTGACAAAGATGGACGTTCTTGGCAGCATGGAATGTTTTGAGCTACCCTCACTGTGATTGTAATGAATCGCTGGCTCAAAAAATCCACCAAAAAATTGAAAGTAAGATGTATTTCCTGGAACCAAGCGATTCGTGACTTGAGTGGGGGGCGCAACTCTCCGGATGACGGTCCAATAGCTATCCTATCATACTTGCCAGACTTTCAGCAGATCTTTTCCTTCCAGGAGCGTGTGGCCCAAGTCCCAAAGACCACTGAGGTTCTGGGGTGGTTGGCCTTGTTCATTGTGAAGGATGTCAACAAGCAGGAAGTGTAAAACCGTTTAATGTTTGCAAAATTTTGTCAGATAAAATCTAAGTCTATGTCCACATATAGTATAATTTTGGTATCTCATGAGTCTAGATGATTAATTTCGTTTTAGCTTTTTTGCTTTCATGGAGGGGCTGGCGCGATTTGAAACGCATTTCGCTCATGCCATGAATTCACACTTGTATGGCGAGATTGAGTGGGAGGGAGACGGGGATGCTGCTTTCATTCTGCTTCCCCTCAGCGACACTATGCAAAGGGCCATGCAGTAGCAGTTAGCATTTGTTTACCGACCAAACCATAAATTGTTTTGACCAGGGATCCTGTACTATTATCAGCTGGTACAATTACTTGCCATGTCCATCTTTACGCCAGATGTTTCCTTCCCGTGATTTTGACACTCTTTCTATTAAGTGATGAAACGAACTTCTCTTGGAGAAGCACGAGTCAGAACTCCGAAGCCAGACTCAGAAAGGAAACCAGAATCTACAGTATTTCTGGTGGTGCCGGTGCCATTTCCTCCAGTGTTGAACACCCCCGACTTAAAGGTCCAGGCATTGCCAAGCCTCATTCTCCAGGCCACCGGCATGAACCGATTGATGCAGCGAGCACCCAGAATTTCAGGGTGGTAGACTCCTGACTGCCACAATTTGAATTGTGGGTGATCCAGCAATTTCCAGTAGTCCACCGGTTGTTCGGAATATTGCATGATATTGAAACAGAGATGAGTTTCCTGCAAAGCTGTAGAAATTGACCAAATTTTATCTTCCCATCATCGTAGGCGGAGTTTTCGATCTTACAGACGGAGTTGTTTGCAACACATTATACGTTGTTGCTGCCGCATTGCTGAGCAGCTCTTAATCAGCACATAGGGTCATTTTGCTATGGTTTGTGAAGCTGTTTTGCACAGGATGCACTCAAGCTATGCAACAAGAGTCATCGGATGCGCACAAAATAATTGATTCGGAGGAATCAGCCAGCAGCTAAAGCAGATGTGAAAAGCCAATGCAATGGACGACCAAATCACCTTTCAGTCGTTGAAATGATAGAATGAATTGCGTTCAACAAAGTCAAAATAAAAGCAATGCATTAGGCAAAGTTCAGCTTGCTTCTGATCACGATATGATCAAATGTTCAAATGCTCAAATTGCAAGATTATGCAACATTGATAAATGCGATAAGACTTGTGTTCCCTGACAAGAGAATGGAAAGCCACTCCGCTGCCAGTGCTTTCAAAGAGCTGCAGGTCTCTTCACTGCCTGGGTAGCTCAATAGAAAGGATCTTCAAGATATCTGGTTCAGAACCCTCGTAAACTCCAAGTGGCAAGAGCGACTTCCTGATGCAAACCCTTCGTTTGGACTGAGCCTTCGCTACTACATAATGCAGAGTGTTTGAGGGGAGCTAAACCATCTAACACAGGTGTTTGCACGTGACTTCTTGTGAGCTTAGACCCAAAGAGATTCATCGTAAGAAACTTCCAAAGCATCTAGAAAGAGCTGGTCAAAGAAGTGCATGTTTGTATGGGAAGGTTGCATCATGACAAAAAGATGATTCAAGATACACGTCTATGGGACACGGTTCATTGACTCTCGAGTTCCTTATATATTTTTGGCTTAGTAGTTGCTCTTTAGAACGGTAGTACTCAGCCCTTTCCTTATATGAAGCACACACATGCACACACCATTTAGCCATATTTAGCCAAGCTTTCAGATGTGCCTGAAATTCGACTTCACTTGCTTTGGTAGGCTGAAGATGGCTCGATGGGCCCAGCTAGCCCTGGCGGTAGCCCCAGGGATGACATGGACACAGAGAACAAGAAGGACAAGGAAGACCAGGAGGACAAGGAGGACAAGGAGGAAGATAGCTGGCAGCCGGTCCGGAGCCCAAGGGGTTGCACAAGTTGGTGTGGAGATCGTCGCAGTTTCATTCACTGACGAGGTCCCAAGTCTAGATTTTTTATTCAGACGTAGGCACACCAAGTTGCGGCGATGATTTACAGGTGCTGTTATGGTCCAAGTTTTTGTCAGCTTGGGATGCTGTGAACAGAAAGACAAGAACGGTTAAAGCATCAGCTTTGACCCAAACTATAAATATATTCATATATATATATATACATATTGTATTTTTTGTATATAATTATAATGTAGACAAATTATAGACAAAAGATTCAGATCCCATTCTCCCAAAAAGGTAGGATTTCTCTCCTCCAGCAGGCTGGCAGGAGGAAGTCGACAAGATCGCTTCGTAGTAACAACAGCGTGTCTGAATCCATGTTGCACCTTGGCAGCCAGGTGTATCGGGTGTATGCTCTGGAAAGCTTCACGGCTTCATTGCCTAAAAAGTTTCAGAGTTTGTGCATGAAAGATGGACTCGTGGACAGATTCCAACCAAAAAAACCAGCTTTGACAGGGAAACTCACAATACATCTCGGCTCTACAAGCCTCCAACCTGGATGCGAAGGCACGGAGGAGCAAGCACAGTGAAATGCAAAGAGTCACAATACTAGCATCAGTCTAGCAGCCAGATGGACAAGATACAAGCATTTTTAAGATGGGTGATATCCAGTGACAGGAAAGCTTTACCGATATCAAGACTTCAAGAGCGAAGATGTAGGGATACAAGATCATGAAAGTGCTTGGGAATCCTATCATTGCAGGTATTTATATCATCAGGAATCAGGAGGACCAATGAACGCCTGTCAAAGAGAGACTATGCAGTCCATCCCACTGAATTGCACATTTGCCAGGCTGCTTACCAGCAAGATCTTCATCATTAGCAACGTCTTTATCATTCTACTCAATATGATTTGGACAGGTGTGGTCCATATGGTGCACATTCCTGCACATTTACTACTATTATTATTATCATTATTATTATGAATCCGGGTGCAGAAGGGCATTTGGTATAAAACGCTTGCATACGACCGTCCATGAATGCTCTGCTGCCCCTATATACTGAAGCATGTGATGTTTTTGTGCGTTTTCCTCGGCAGCCCTTGCTTCTGTGGGGATCATGAAACAACACATTCAATACTGTACATTTCAATATGAGATAGAGAGTGCATCCAACTGCCACTTAAGGCACCTTGAAACATCATCCATGGACATCGAATCCGAATCAGATCAATGCTGGCAGGCATTTATGCGGACGGCTTGGTGACAGGACGCAATTCCAGCGCTGGGCGGTATGACGCATACTTTATCGTCGAAAGTCTTTTTTCAGGTGCAATGGGCTATGTGTGGCATGTGGGCGATGTAAGAGTATGTGACCATGAAAACAGCTGGGGGACAGAATCTTTTGTGTTGGTGTGTTTTTGTTTAGACATTTCTACCAACTATGTAAGTCACTAAGGGTATGATCAAGTCCATGGTGTTTTTCCTAGCTCCCAGTGTCATACCTCCGAGGGTGCTTTGTGGCCGAACTCATCGTACGCTTGGCTCACTTTGTCGCTGGGCGTTGAGTTGCTCCCCAAGGATTGATTGCTAGGTGGTGGCAACTCAAATATTTGTTATTTTCACCCCAACCTTGGGAAATGATCTAATTTGACGAGCATATTTTTCAGATGCGTTGAAACCACCAAGTATAGATTGTTTCTGATTTCTCCAACTACTTTGGGTTGGGATATGTTGGGATGGTTGTGATTCGTTGTGTACAAAGGCAAGCTGTCGCATATGGCATGACCCTTGGCTGTGCTTTGACATTGTGGTCATTGTGACACTTGGACAGCAGAAGTCATTTCATTTTGAGAGTTTCGGAGAAGGACCTAAGGAGAGGATACTGGGAAATCTAGAGACAAACAGAAATGCTTCTCATTTATGTAAAGATCAACAAATCTCCAAATGTGAGAAGTCTAAAATCTCCACTACCTGCAGGTAGGCAGGTATCATGTTTGATTCGCCTTCTCCTTGAGTTGTGTGTTTGTGCCCATTGTATTAATGATGTATATATATGTTTATAATGTCATCATAGTAAACATATCTTCAAGCAATTTCATTTATAACTACAGAAGCATAGTCAACTGAAAACCATATTCAAAACGCAAAATGCTATTTTCATCACCCAGTGCAGGGTTCACAACTTCACTTTTGTTGAGGTTTCCAGCAGTAGAGATTTGGATCATGCGACCTTCGGGTTGGGAACAAGGTGGGATTGGTGATTGATACATTTTAAATCATTTTAATATGTATTTTATTGTACTAATATATCATATTGCCATATATTGCCACGATGCGATTTTGGGCTAAGGTTTTCAAATTGTTGCTTCTTGTTTCATCCTTGTATCTAACTTCATCCTGAATATTTTGAAACATATTGAAAACTCATGAAACATCCTCGTTGGTTGCGACTCAGATTCTTCCTCCCTGCGGTTTGCAGGGAACCATAGCGTCACGGCGATTAACATCTTCCGCATCTTCCGGGTCGGTCGAGGTGGATCTCCGCAAGGTTGAAATGACTCCATTGAGTTGACTCCTTAGTGAAATGTACATCGATAAAGTTGATAAAGTCATGTTACTGATTCTTACTGTTAAAGTGATATAAGGTTCATTTTGATCGTTTTGACATACGATATTTTTTTTGGTTTATTTTTGCCATTTATTTTTTCAAAAGATTCTGGGAGAATCAGTCAAGCTGAGAATCCAAACAGTTGTACTGTAGATTGATTATTCGTCAACGTTCGGCAATTTGAATGGATAGGCCAATCAACCCCTTCGGTGCGACCCTGTGCTGTGCGACAGGAATTGCATTGCTTGCGCGGATTGACTGGTTTCGACCCATGTATTTGGCAGTAGCACGGCTTTTTTGCCGGTAGGTTGGGTGGTACTGCCTGTTCGGGGATGGTTCGGGTGTGTTAAGATCCATTTCAGCAAGGGTATTTGTGTTTTTCTGAATCCAAATAATCCTATCCTACCAAATTATTTTGGATGGTTCCTAACACGAGTAGCCAAACTCTCTTGCTTCGCAGATTTGTTTCTGATCTCTACCTGCACATCTTTCTAGACTAATATAATCCAAACATCATTTGCTGACAGGCGCGGGGATAAGTTCTCAATGTGAAGTTGTGCTTCTTGTTACTTGAGCAGTAGCCTAAGCCTTATTTATCTAATTTGTTTTTGAGAAGGGGATTCTATTCAACAGCCATGTTGAGAAGGATCTCTACAAACCGACCAATATAATGGAATGCCAAGGCTGTGGGTTTCAAACATTCTTTGGCCTCACTACTGGTGGTGGCCCTTTATTTGGGAACATTGAAACTTGGCATTCAAAATAACTTCATGCTGATCAATTGCGGTAGTAAAACTGGAAGAACATCTCATTCAGAAACAAAAGTTCCACCAACAAATTTGCGGGTAGAATGGTAGAATGTTGAGTTTTAGTATGTTTTAGTATGGTACACACAGTTGATTTTGATGAAACAATCCAAGTAGTCCAAGAAGGCGTGGCATTTGGCTCCAAGGCTGTTCACATTTTCTTTGATTCTTTGCAATCTTTTGGGACCAACAAGTCCTGAGTACTTGAACTATCCAAGCATTGTTCGACACTTGGTGGCAAAGTCGAAGCAGTGCAAGGCTCGAATTAGCTGCATACTTCATGCAATTTCTGAATGTCTTTTGGTGTAGATGTGTCGCGCAAGTTAAGAAGTCCAACCATTTTGCATCCATCCAAACATTTTCCATTCAAACACATTTGATTCAAATCATCTTTTGGATCAATTCATTCATCCTATCATCTTAAATGTCTCAGGTGGCCGTTTCCGCACAGTGGGCACCAGTTATTTGACTTTGATCGAATCTTTGTTGGGCGCAATTGAATGGGGCCCCGATTTGGTGGATTTGCTACTCCAGCAGGAGCCTGGATTGGGTTGGATCAAGGTAGTGTGTGGGTCAAGAGATGATACATGGCAAGGGTCTATCTATATCTATATATATATATACATCTATATTTAAATGTACACATGGTGATATCAGATAACTATTGAATATTGATATCATGCCATGTCTTGGATCAGTCCCTTGCATGCCTTCAGGCAGCTAATGTATGCCAGTAGATTCGACAAATAATATAGGTGTAGTATACAAAGATATCATTTTTACAGTCTATGTTTATGGATTCATGCAAAGAAGGGTTGCCATCCTCTTGAGACTTCTCAAATCCCCAGAATCCACATCTCGTGGCCCAAGTGCGCGAGGACATGGTTTTCCCAGGCCAAGGGATGGAAGGAAGTCACAATGCCAAATTGCGCCATTTGTGCAGGTTGACGCAAGGAATCATTCAAAGCTATTCAACTTGAATAGTCACTAACCAAGCTAAATCAGGTATGGAGACATCAGGTGTTTTGTGAGGTTCAAACAGCTTGCTGATATATTCTAATGGCAAACTCTGGAAGACTATGGCTCAGCCTATTATATACTATGTCTGTGAACGCCTGCTTGTGACTGTCACAGCGCAAGAAGTTGCAGAGCTGGAGGGAAGACTGTATAGGTATGAGAAAATACCATGTCGGACAAAGGCAGCATTGCCAGTCTACGATTACGATCTTTTGAGAACCAAAGACCTGCTGAAAACACACTCTCCGCCTTCGGCTTGTACTAGTACAAGATAAATTTCTTTCAACCAACAGACTTCTTTTTGCGGATTTGGCAGTCCTTTGCTTTTCTGTTTAGTTCAGGCATTGTCTTCTTTAGCTTCATGATCTTTGGATCCTTGCTGTGGCTGAACACAGTGGCTGGCATCTTCATGCAGCAGGCACCTTGTTCTGGGCAATGGATTGATGTTTAGTACTGTAATCGTTGGGTATTTCTTGCGATATTACAGGGAATACACAGAGAATATCGCAGATACGGTATAGTGTGTTGATGTTTTTTGATTTAAAAATCAAGTCTTTCTCCCTGGCGCAGCAATGCTAATGCCCAAACACAGTAGCTTTGGCTTGTGAAGGGACCGGCCTACAACAACTATTGAATGGTGTCCCCCTTGGTGCCTTTGGGGACCCAAGTCATTGTGCTCGCTGCACCTGGCGTTCTTTGAGTTCTAGCACAAGTGAAATTAAGAACTCCCTCAGAAGACACCTTATCTATACAGAAACAACTCTAGTGACAACAGAGATCAAGGGATCAAGTTTTTTCTGATGGTGTTTCTTTGTTCCTTGATTCTTTTGGTTGAAACTTATGGCGGTTTGACCGCACAAGGCCGGCCCCACAAAAGGGTGTGGACCATTTATCATGCATGATGCTCTCGCAGGTGGATCGTTCATTTGAAGTCACCAATGCGCATCAGTTCAAAGATCCAGAGTTCAAGGCTGCCACACAGGAACTCCTCAAGGATTTCCAGCAGGATTTAAAAGAATCATGGCGAAGAGATGCGACGTGAAAATGATATGACTGAAAGGATACTTTCCGGGTGAAGAGTGCTTTCACACAGAATTGATCTTCGCGAAAAGAGCGGTTTTGCAGAATTTGACAGAACAAAGAACTTGGGATATTCCGAGGCGAACTAGATTTTTGAAAGACTCGGATATAGATGAACACTATAAACATATAAACCATATAACTGTGCAATTTCAGACATACTTTTTGCATAATACTGTACGTACATGTTCCAGGTGTCAAACTCACTGTTTTGTGTTTGTTTGTCTAATAAGTTTGTGTCAGGTTTAAGTGTCAGGCTTAAATTGTTTGAGCTAAGCTACTTGGAGATATACGTTCACTTCCACTTGCACTTACACTGGTATATGTAAACTACATTTAAAAGTTATGATGCTGTCCCTTGATCATGGTTTTTACTTGTCATCGTTTTCGTTCGGGCCCATTTTGCCCTTTTTTGGACACACAAATCATGCAATCCTGGTGCTCCAAATCCCAAGGAAATGGACAGAGACGAAATCCAGTCTCTCAGTTGGCGACAGATGCTGGGCGGAGTTGACGTGGTTTCATGTCCACTGGGGTTTCTTTCCAGGAGTTATATTAGATGTAAAAAACAAGGTAAGGATTTGGAAAAGGAAATCAAGTTACGAACATTGGACGATACTATAAGATCCTTGTTCAATGTTATTGATTTGCTTCTAGAGATCTTGGATTCCAAGATATATACATCCTGCATTTTTATACCCACAACTTTCGTAAGACAGAGCTTTTGAAACTTTTATTTCTATGGCTCACCCTTTTCTCTACCGTTGGATCTGGGGTTTCAGAGATTCCTTGGAACCCCCCCAAACATCCCCCCCCCCCAAAAAAAAAAATACATCAGAAATTCCTTGGAAAAAAACCATTGAGCTCAGGATTTCCTTAGTGGTGACACATCACCTGGAAGTCTTGTCAGATCTTGGCATCCGCTCCATGGCGAAACTCTCGTTGTTTTGGTGGAACTTTTGGAGTGATGAAACACCTGGCCGTTTTTCCCCGGTTTCACTGAGGTTTGCCTGAAGCCAAAAACATCTTTAGCGAATTGGATATGAACAACACGGGATATGTGTCGATCCCCATGTGTCTTGGATGATTGAATGTCAATCCTTGGAGCTGGGTGATGTTGGATCTGAGTTGAATCAAGAAATTGAGCAGAGATTTCTGTCACACTGTGGAGGTTCATCAGCAGGTTGATCGACAACTTGAAATACAAAACCTTGGAGACATTGCTTTTCGAAAACCAGCAGGGAAGGCCTGTGTTCATGTTTCACTTGGCGATGATGCGGTGAGTGTAAGAGGGCAAGTGATGGTGTCCAAATATTAGCAGTTCAGGTATACCAGTATAGCCGCACGAGGCGGTGGCGGAAGTTTCAAAAGTGAAAAAATATATAATTCCGAAGAACATGTGCCTATAGAATCGTTTGTGACAACCTTGATTCATTGAACATTTTTTCTGATGATGCGAACAAAGTTGGCATTTGTTGGCTTTGTCGCAGCGGGCAACTCCATGTGAGACCAAGTTCTAGATGATCTCTGCCTCGTTGACACACATCAGTCCGCAACGACATGCGACTCTTCCTACGAACCAAACAGTACCCAGTACAACTCCGTACTACAAAGTTCTGAAAAGTGCTACCCCAGTACTATTCTGTACTACAAAGTACTACTCCAGAAGGTACTACTCCAGTACTACAAAGTACTAATCCAGTACTACTCCGTACTACAAAGTACTAGTCCAGTACTACTCCGTACTACAAATTACTACAAAGTACTAGTCCAGTAATACTCCGTACTACAAAGTACTACTCCAGTACTACAAAGTACTACAAAGTACTACTCCAGTACTACTCCGTACTACAAAGAACTACAAAGTAC
>DF239949.1:128293-149540 GCA_000507305.1 Breviolum minutum Mf 1.05b.01 | reverse complement strand
TTGGTAGCGGAGCAGGGACTTCGCCAGTGGCACCGGGTGTGGTGCACTTTGTCTGCTTGAGGGTCAAGCAAGCCTGAGTTCTTTGCTGTGGAGCTCTACAAGTGCCCTGCAAGCGAAGAGATCCGGGGGCCAATCAAGTGTTCTACAAGTGACCGTCCGAGAGCACTGGGGTCACCATGGAAACCGGCGAAACGTCGGCAGGAGTCGCGACGACTGCTGCCAGCAGTTTGCCGTGGCATTTGATACCGGCATTCAAGCCGGGTGAGACGGACATATCGGACTATGCAAGACGCTTAGAATTCTTGTCGGGAATGTGGCCAAGTGAGCACCTTGCTCAACTGGCACCTCGTGCTGCTTTGTTGACAGAGGGTTCAGCATTCCAGAAGATCATGAGAGTTCCTCCGGAGAAGTTGAAGGTCAACAACGCTTCGGGGGTCAAGCTTCTTGTCACGACGCTGGGAGGCGTATGGGGGAAGACTTCTCTAGAGACTCGCTATGAGAAGTTTGAGAAAGCGATCTACGGAGTGGTCCAGCGCTCCGATGAAAGCAACGAGTCTTATGTTGCTCGCCATGAGATCTTGTTTGAGGATCTGGTATCTCAAGGAGTTCAATTCAGTGACATCAGGAGCTATGTTCTGCTTCGCAACTCTGGCTTAGCATCGGAGGACAAGAAGCGGGTAGTGATTGACTCTGGTGGGAACCTCAAATACGATCAGGTCCTGTCTTCCATCAGACTTCTTGGATCGAAGTTCTTTGGTGAAGTTCAAGGACAGGGTCGGGCTCAAAAGACAAAGACCTATGACGTCAACTACGTCGATGACCAGGATGATGATGTCATCTCAACGTCCCACGAGAATGTGTTTGTGGCCGTGGACAACTCTGACTTGACAGATCAGGTCATTGAATCTTTTGCTGCTGATGGGGACGAAGATGCCCAATTGATCAACCAATTCGAGGAGAACTTGATCAACTTGCTGCAGGAAGATGATGAGATGACGGTGCTGATGTCAGCTTACGCTGACGCCAGGCGCCGCCTGGCCGAGAAGAGTCGCAATAGAGGCTTTTGGCCGACCAGCAAAGGCAAAAGCTATTCATCGACATCGTTTGGCAAGGGCCGTGGCAAGGGCAAGATGTTTCCTCGGCGCAAATCGCTGGCGGAACGAATCGCTACAAGTGAGTGCAAGATTTGCCACAAACGTGGCCACTGGAAGAATGAATGCCCACTTCGGGCCAAGGATGCTTCCTCAGGTAGCCATGTGGCGAATGCATTGGTGGTAAATGACATGGAGCCGAATGAGTCCGACATCATCTTCGCTGGTTCTTCGGTCGATCAGTGTACAGATCAATTTGAGGCCGTGTACAGTCGAGTGAGTTTGTCGGTTTTGCCTGTTGTACATGAATGTAACATGGTTTTAAGTCGATTCACCCAAAGACATTCACGGGATAATGATCAGGGTAAGAATTTTGGGGAAGAAACCTGCACGCTAGTGCAACGATTTCGTCACAGCCTGTCCAGGATTCTGAAGCAACATCGTGGAATCACATCCCATGAGCCCAGTATGACCCCTTTGAGCCCTGAGAGTGTTCATGTCCCTGATGAAAGGTCAGGAACCAATGGCCAGTGTGTTGATAAACTTGTGACCATAAAACATAGTCTTTCCGAGAAAGATTTATTAGGAGATCATCATGTTCATTTCGCAAGCCATGGTACTCTAGGCATTGTTGATCTGGGTGCCTCCCAATCGGTCATGGGTTTTCAACAGAAAGATGAACTTCTTAGACAGTTGCCAAGTGACCTTCGGCAACAGGTTTTTGAAAGCCTTGTAGCAATGTCCTTCCGATTTGGCAATAACGGCACTGTAGCATGTGATCATGCATTGATGATTCCAATTGGTCACATATGGCTCAGAGTCGCCATCGTTCCCTCAGTGACACCATTCCTCATCTCCAACAATGTTTTTCGTCAGTTAGGTGCAGTCATACACACTGCCAAACAACAGGTTCATTTTGAGAAACTTGGGTGCACAGTGCCGCTTCGTCTTTCGGAAAGGAAACTGTTTCTTTTGGACATTTGTGAAATGGCTCGACTCGCACAGTCTGTTCGTGGTCTAAAATCCGAGAATCGCCTACCATCACCACAGACTGTGTTGCACACCCAAGAGATTTCACATGAGCCTAACAAGTTGACTGAATCTAATTGTGATGCCAAGGAAACCCCAACGATAGATATAAGGGATAGTGGGAACCCAAAGGTTGATAACGGTAAAAACTTGCAGTTGTCGGTATTGACTGTGAAACAAATAAGGCGTGTCCTTCTCATATCACATGTTCTGATGCCACACCAGCCGCTCAAGAACCGAAGCCTGAGACTGCTGAAGTTTTCCAATCGTGTTGTGGCCATCATGTCCCTGAGCGATCGTCTCGAGAAGGTGATTCAGGCCCAGAAGACCGAAGCTCAAGAGATCGACGTGTCCAAACTGTCGTTCGAGGAGCTGCAGAATCGCCCAATTCGATTCGGAACTGCCAAACTGGGTCAACCGTTTCATCAGGTGGTTCACGAAGATCCCCGGTATGTCAGCTGGTTTGTTCGTCAGTACAGCCAATCGACAAAATCCTCACATGTGGAGTTCATCCGCTACATCGACCAGTATGTGGAGAGGATGGAGACCAACCAGGCGATTGGACAGGGTTCTCAACAAGAACAAGTGAAGGGCGCGAAGAAACCTCCATCCTCAGTGCCAAAGGCCAAAGGATATCCCAAGAAGACGCCGGTAACACCTCCAGAGTCATCGGAGGACGATCAAGAGTGGGATGCAGTGTCATCTCACATGATGATGCAATCTGCAGTGCAAGATGCTGCCCGGACCAACGAGCTGCAACATCGCATGAACCAGATGGAATCGGTTCTTCAGCAGGTTGTCCAAACACTGCAACAGATGCAGGTGGGGACTCAAAAGCCCTAGATAGCCCACCAGTGGAGGATGATGTCATCTGCTATGCTCGAGCATGTCTTGGTGATACCGGTGAACCATCAAATCATAACACCTCCAACAACTGGGTTGCTAGGGAAATGTGGCAATACCTCATCAAGAAAGGTTTCACAAATATGCCTCAAAGATATATCCAAAGTAATCAAATTGACCTGCTAGAAGTATATTGTTCGAGTGAGAGTCAGCTGACACATCAAGCTCAGTTGTGTGGGATGTCGGCAGTTCGTTTCGGCTTGAGTCAAGGTGATCTCCGGTATCAACTGAACCGTTTTAAGCTGTATGACATTCTGATTAAGTATCGACCCCGCAATATGTGGCTTTCACCATCCTGCAAACCATGGTGTAAGTGGGCGCAATTCAACATGATGAGATCACCTGAGCTTGCTCGAAAAATCATGAGCCTTCGTGAGGACGAGCAGGTCCATTTACTGCTGGTTGAGGCTTTGTTCGACTTCCAATGCTGGCGAGGCGACGATTGTCACACTCACCTGGAACAACCTGCTGGATCAGAGCTGTTTTACCATGATGTACTTGAAAAGATGTATCTCAAGATGTCGATGTCTCGTTGTGATCAATGCGTTGCCGGAAAGTTAGTGCATCCTGAAACCAAAGAACCAATTAAGAAAGCCATGCAGATTCTCACAACATCGACCATTCTAGCAAGTGCCTTAGATAAACTCCGATGCCCTGGAAACCATCTCCATCATCAAATTGCTGGATCGTGTAAATATCAGGGCAAAAGAATGAATTTGTCGAAATTCACTGAATTGTATTCAGCAGCGTTTGCTCGGAGAGTGTGTCGATGCATGTTAGCCAGTGCCCGAGTGAAAGAAGTAACTCGCATCACCGATGATGAGGTCCACCATTCGTCTCATCAAGATGAACCCGATCCCAAAAAGAGAAGACTTTTGGAAAAGCAAGAAAGACCATTTGCATATCAGCCAGAAACTGACCAGACGGGAATTGAAGGGTCATCGGTCATTGTTCCTCCCACCATTGATGATCTTTTGAAAAGTCTGATAACCATTGCACCTCCTGTAGGAAAGACCGTTCTTGAAGGGGGAAACGTTTTTGACATGGTCCAATCAGCATTTCCTGATAAAGTCATCCGAGTAATTGAGATTAGCAAAGGGGTTGACAAATTTCGTAAGCCTCCGATTCGATTGATGCCTCGGGAAGCCCCGCTTCGACGCAGTTTCGGCATGCATCGTCTCACCAATACCCTGTTTGATGAAGAGAACTGGGAACCTTGGGAGCAGTTGAGTATTCGTCAGTTGACCCGAAAGGCTCAACCTGCCAGAATCATGATCAGTGTTTTTGCTCGTGAAAAGAATCCAGTCATTGACTCCCAAGCTAGTGCCTCATCAAACCCTCCTGTGATTGATCGCAAGAGAAGTTCCGCTGATGAGATCGATGTTGATGTGCCGTCCAAACGACATCAAGGTGAAAGTTCGTGTAATGCCAAAGAACCACCTTCCGATAAAGAATCCACCCAAGAAAGGAAGAATCCATTGAGAGTAAAGAACCATGGGCCAAAGTTTCTGAAACTAGATCCGGTCGACCAACAGTGGTTGAAGAAAGTTCATGTGAATCTAGGACATCCTGGGAGTCATAAACTGAAGCTAGCCCTCCAACAACAGTCCGACATTAAGAAGGACATCATTGAAGCCATTGATGATTTTCAGTGTGACACGTGCCATGAAATGCAACTTCCCAAGCTTGCCAGACCATCAGCCTTACCCACTGTAAGAGAATTCAACGATTCCGTAGGTTGTGATGGCGTCCTCTGGACAGCAAAAAGTGGAAAGCAATTTTTCTTTTACCATTTCATTGATGCTGCCACCAATTTCCACTTAGCACATCATACTCATCAGACTGATGCTGACGGTGCGTTCATGTCTCTTCGTGAGACATGGGTAAAGTGGGCGGGTCCATGTAAGGAGCTTGTTGTAGATGGTGCTTCATCATTTTGTGCTGAGCATTTTGCCCTTCAAGCCCAAAAATTGAACATAGTGGTAAGAGTGGTTGCTGCATATGCTCATTGGCAATTAGGTAGGACTGAGCGTCATGGTGATATCATCCAGGACATGCTAGCTAAATATGACGTTGAACATCCCATTGAGAATAGTGAACAGTTTTCCACTGCCTTGACTTTGTGCTGCAATGCCAAGAACTCTCTAGCTAGAGCCAAGGGATACACCCCTGAAATTTTGGTGCTAGGTAAGAACTCACCACTGCCTGGATCCAATGCCCAAAATGGCACTGATGCATCCCAATACCTTGCTGAGTGTCCATCGCCTGAAGGACTTTCCTTCCGTGACCAGCTGGCCAAAAGGGAAGCTGCCAGACGGGCTTTCATCGCTGCTGACAACAGTGATAGGATTAGGAGAGCCATCCTAAGACGATCTCGTCCAACAAGAGGTGAGTATCATAATGGGGAAATAGTAATGATGTGGCGACCAGCACAAGGACAAAACCCCGGAAAATGGTTTGGACCTGGTAAAGTAATCAGCCAAGAAAACGAGAGTGTAATCTGGATATCTCATCTAGGTAGAATCTATCGCACTGCACCTGAACATGTCCGATCACTGTCCACTCGTGAAGCTTGTGATTTTTGCAATGATCCGACTAACCAAGATAGTAGCCTGCCATCCCAAATTGGAAGAGGAGTATTCCGATATGAAGACCTTCAAGCAAGGGGCAACATAGGAACCACACCACCTCCAAATAATCCAAGGGGTGAGATTATCACCGAAGTGATTCCCAACCCCCAACAAAGCAGTTTGGAGAACACTAACCAAAGTGGAAGTCAGCCTGATGCTGAGCCTGAAAATAGTGCGGCCTCAGAACCTAGCCTTGCTGAACCGAGTGTTGAAAACACTCCTGCAGAAGCGGTGCATGTTCCAGCGAACCCGGAGCTTCCTGCAGATCCTGAGCCTTCAGAGATTCCAATTCCCGACTCTGAAGTCGATGACGAGCTCTGTGTAGAGGACTACTGGATAGTTCAAAAGGATAGGGTCATCCGCAGACATGTCAAGCCCCGGAAGAACGCATTCTCACCCACTGGTGTTGAAGATTGTCCAGTGCACCCCCTTCTATTGAGTGATCATCGAGAAACATACGCTCTCCATCATGAGAAAGTCATATGGAACTATCAAGATGAATGGCACCAGGATAGTTGGAAAAAGAGTAATGAATGGACTGGGTACACTGTCTTTCACGTCATTGACCAAACCGCAGGTAATGACCCGGAGGATAATCCCACAGAACCTGAGACAGCCATGATAGCTATCCCCGATAACCAAGGTTGGGTTTGTGAAGTGTTCTTGACTGAACATGATGAGCAAGTCCTGCTTGCTGATCCCGACAACTGCTGGGCCTATCTTGCCACAGTGGCCAAACGCCAGAGGTCTGAAGTAAAACTTCGAGATCTTTCGTCATCCGAATATGAGGAATTCAGAGAGGCTCAGAAGAAGGAGATTAGCCAGTGGCTGGAAACTGGGACAGTCCGCAAGGTCCTTCGAGATCTCATCCCAACCCAGAATGTGATGCAATGTCGCTGGGTACACACGTGGAAAGAACTTGATGAAATTGATCGTCAGAAACTTGGTAAGAATAAGAAAGCTAAATCGAGATTAGTGGTCATGGGGTTTCAAGATCCTGATTTAGAGGATATCCCTCGGGACTCCCCTACTCTTCAAAGAGATTCCAGATCCCTTCTCCTTCAACTAGCTGCCTCCCAATGTTGGACGATTAGTAGTTTTGACATTAAGACAGCTTTCCTTCGTGGGTCTCGCCGTGATCAGAGAAAACTTGCCATTGAACCCCCTGAAGAAATGAGGGATCACATGAAACTTAAGACCAATGAGATTTGTGAGTTGCTCAAATCAGCATACGCATTGGTGAACGCACCATATCTCTGGTATTGTGAACTTCGTGATACCTTACTATCTTTAGGCTTCAAGATAAGTCCTCTTGATCCTTGCTTATTTGTTTTGCCTTCTGAAGATTCCAAGCAAAGTTGCAAGATTGATGGAATTTTGGGAATCCATGTTGATGATGGACTAGGAGCTGGCAATCAGCGATACCAAGAGACCATTAGTCAACTGGAAAAGATTTTTCCATTTGGTTCAAAGAGATCCAAAGATTTCACCTTCACTGGTATTCATATCCGACAAGATCCTTCGTTCAACATCCACATTGACCAGAAGGGGTATGTTCAAGATATTCAACCCATTAGCATAGACCGTGATAGGCGTAAAAAGGACACATTGACCATCAATGAAGTGGAACGTCAAGGCATGCGAGGTTTAATAGGATCCCTGCAGTACGCTGCCACCAATACCAGACCTGATATTTGTGCCAGACTTAGCTTCCTCCAATCTAAGATAACCAAGGGATGTATCAAGGACCTTCATGATTGCAACAGGTTGCTTGCCGATGCCAAGAATTACGCTGATGTGACCATCACAGTGATTTCTCTGCCCATTGGGGACATTCAGTTTGTGGCATACTCTGATGCGTCTTTTGCATCTAGAGAAAACAAGCAATCCCAAAAGGGCTGTATCATTTTGGCATCTCATTGTGATGTTGCCGCACAGAAGGAAACTGTGGCGAGCCCTTTGTCTTGGTACTCCAAGAAAGTCAATCGTGTAGTAGCCAGCACTCTAGCTGCTGAAACATACGCTTTATCCCATAGTGTTGATGCTGTAGAATGGATTAGGATGAGTTGGGCCTGGATAAAGAATCCTCACATAGAATGGCGTAAACCTGAAGATGTACTTCTGAATGAAAGGCCAAGCATAGCTGTTGTTGATTGCAAATCACTGTTTGATGTCATAAATAAGAATACGACACCTCAATGCTCTGAACATCGCACGTTGTTAGAAGCTTTGGTGATCAAAGATCGTATCCGAACTGGAGTTTCCCTGCATTGGGTTCATTCCGCGGTGCAGTTAGCTGACACACTGACCAAGGCGATGGACACATACAGTCTTCGAATGTTCCTCCGACATCATAAGATTTGCCTTCATGATATTGATAAAGTACTGAAAGATAGAGCCGATCGTAGAGCCCTGAAAACCTGGTATGAAGGGAATGAAAAACCCTCCACATGAGCCTTCAATCCAATCAATACCTTTTTGCCATGGGGATATCACTTTGTACAGCCGTGTGCTGTATCGTGATTTTTTTTGGTGTTTGTTGTGGTCAAGAATCCTTTTGTTTGATTCTTCTAATGATTTTTTGGGAGTGTGAATTCAAACATGTCCACACTTCCAGACTTGGGGTTCATGAAGCTGTAGCCTTCATCAGTGGGACATTCGCCTTGAAGCTCAAGGCTCGAAGGGGTTTGGTGGTACCAAAAACCACCCGTGATCATCCAGGAAAACGGTTTGCGCTGGGGCGGCGCCATTGGGGTGAGGACACCCACTTTCAGGTAGATATCCATAGACTGAGGGCAGTCATCTTCAAGGTTGGTTGGAAACACCAGTGCTTTCGCAGAACAAATTCCAATGATAATGACCCAAATTGTAGTGATTACTTATTAGGGATTTATGACTATAGGGGTGCCAAAAACTCACAAACTAGCCATGCACTAATTCCCAAAATCATCCAGCTGCATTTTCTCCCAGGGCTGATACTTGATTAACATCGAACGTGCGACATGCTCCAACAAACTAGCAGAACGCCAAAATATACACACCGGAAGTTTAACATATTCCCTGATAAATGGTGGTTGGAAGACTACTTGGCTACATTAAACTTCTGGAGGGGGTAGATGTGTTTCCTGTTTCGCAGGTGATTCTGGCCTCTCCACGGTAGTTTTCGCAGGTGCAGTTGTATTTTTTTCCCTCGTCTAGATAGAGATGTAGTATGATGTAGTTATAGCTGTTTCAGATGAGGTAGAGAAACAAAGTATGTTTGCCAGGCAATGGCAGATGGACTTTACAAGAAACTGCGAAATGACTTCACTTGATTTCATATCCTTTGAGGTTGGCGAAAATACAGTTTGGCACAAGTTGTCTCTAATTTGTTTTCCACACAGGAAATGTGACAATTGGACAGACTATGCAAACTCCTGATTCTCCCCCTCTCGTTCATCATCGGGCCTTACACTTTATTCAATATACGTTCGTATGCAGATCTAGGCACCCAACATCAACATACATCAGATCATTAGATTGAATGATTTGTCACATCATGACCTTCAGAACATATATTTCAAACTTTTTTTTTGATTTAAGTGTACCCCACTACCATTTGTTCCTCCCAAACCCATCCCTTTTTTAAGGGGCGCCACCAAAAAAAAACATCACGGAGCCACAAAGGAATGGATGCACTTGATGTCTGCCTCACCTCGTGGAGATCGTTTTCGTAACGAGGCGCGGACCAAGGCGCAGCTTTTGTGGCTCCGGCAGCAGCGCCTTGGTACGACATGTTAGCGAAACCCTTGAGATCTTCCCAACAGCTGGAAGAACCATCCATTTGTTTTTGGTTTGTTTCTCCCCTATAAAGGCTTAAAGGGTAGTGATATATGTTGAAGCATCACGACTTTGTTTGATTTTTTTTTGTTTGGGTGGGAGGTTAAGTGCTTCCCAAGGTCAAGTGCTTCCCGCTGGAAAGGAGGTTGTCGGAATATATGTAAAGATCCATGCATGAATAAAAGGCAGCAAACGTCCCTGTTCGATCGTTGTTTGACAGTCAAAGTTTGCAGAGACAAGGGAGCGATTCATCTACTATACGTATATGCCATGAGAAGGTACATGTTTTTGCCTCAAACCTTTCATTGATTCAAACACTTCATGACTGCGTCGCTTTGTGTATTCGTTCTTTGGATGCACACTGCATACTGTTGTTTTTTGTCATGGCTGTTGCTATCATTACCCTAGGATTGCCTATGGCAACTTCATGCAAAGTACTGCACTGTGCAGTTTTGTTAATTATTTTCTGTCAATATGTTCAATGAACCTCGCTTCACCACTCGGTATGTGTCTTCGACAAGGCATCTACCTGTTCTAATTTAATTCCTTTCAGTGCCAAGGAGAGCATCTTTATGCGAAGCTGATTCCATGCAACGGCATGCAGTGGCGTACAAAGCGAGCAAGGACGCGCTGGAGTCACTGGAAGCAAAACAACAGGAACAAGAAGCCAAGTTGCTCGGATGAAAAGGGATATATAGATTTTAGATGCAAAACCCGGCATGGTGGCCATATTTTTTTGGGATTGGATGGGACTTGTGCTGTGTGTGGATCTCACCAATGAAGAAGTCTAAGTAACATTATATGATTTCGCAAATGTTGTAACACACTCTTGTCTTTACAAGTGTGTAGTGTAGTGTTGGCCAAGTTCAAGTTTTTGAAACCTCTTCATAAAATGAATAGATTGTTTATCCACTGGGTGAGGATGGATCCAATATATAGATGCTTCTGCCTGGCTGTGTGTGTGCAATCATTTGCACATCAAACCGCATAAAAAACCGGATAAAAAGCACGAAGCAGGAATGTCATAGGTTGCTTTGATTTTAATTCTTTTCTAATATTTGGCCTCTGTTTGTTGAAAACTAAGGGTTCTGAAGATTCTCCACCCCCTTCCATCCAAGCTACACCTTGATAGGTTAATTCCAAATGCTCTTAGCTAGCCATTGCTGCTAGCTTGCGGCTTGATTCGTCACTTTAAAAACTACGGCACCCGAATCTAAGACTTTCCACTGGCAAAGAGGGTAGGAAGTTTACTCCAAAGATTCATTATGATTTCTTCATTGCGGATATTCTGAAGGTTTTATCAAGATGGCTAAAACTTGTTTCCATAGGGTTTGAGTCGGAAACGGTGAAACGGTCATGGAACCAGGGGGGGTTGCACTTTTTTTTCGTAACGGACTCAGACAAATGACAAGGTAAAGAAATAAAATCACCAGGTATGGTTTTTGGAGACCAAGGTTCCGTGATGAGTTGGTAGAGAATTTTTCCAAAATGACTCCAAGTTCATTTTGATCAGAAGGACTTGTTCGCAGTTGACCTCCATGCATCGTATCGCAGAGGCTGATGATTGAAGAGATTCGTGGCGCAATCCTTGAAGAAGGAGCTATCCAAGCGGCATGGTTTATGGAATGGGTCCCTTGTGCTGAAAAACTGCGGGGATGAATCGGATGGATGGACGTGACATGGGATGACATGGGGTCATTTTTCCCATGTATGGAATCTGGCCATGAATTTGAACCCGGAATTGAGATTGGATGATTGGAACAGACACCAGCTACAGACCCACAAAGCCAGGTCACACAACTGCATCGCTTGACGCCATGTCACTTCATTCAATATGTCACAGTGCTTACTGTGCCTTGGTGTCTCAGGATGTATTTGGGGAGTTGTCAGTGGAAATCAACCAAAATCATGAAGAGAAAGTTGCTTCAAAGGATTTCCTATGTTTTCTTTTTGGGTATCCAAACGGGGCAATCAATCCGCGAAATCACGAAACGATTTCCGAAGCATCCCTGAGGTGGCGGAGAAACAGGAGGATTTGGGGAAGTTCCTCAGGAGTTGCTCGTCCAATGAAATGTACCCATAGCTACACCCCCCCCCCCCGAAAACTAACATGACAATGGAAAATCACCCATTTTTAAATAGGAGATACATCTTCAAATGGTTGGTTTTCCATTGTCATGTTAGTTTTCAATTGTGTAGTCCATAGATGGTGGTAAGTCGTAAGCTCCCTCCCACCTGTGGATGTGGAAGGTTGTTTTGAAACTATGCAGACCAGGACTGTAATTTGCAGGGGTTCTGGGGGCTTTCTGTGCAATGCCTAGGGGGGCCATCATTTTGGGTGTAAGGTAGACAAGGCCAGATAAATACGATACCATCACGCAGGACTTGCCGGAGGAAGATACGTTCAGATAAGACAACAAAAAGTGAGTCAAGAGAAGATGCAATGCGATACTGGAAGGGCAAAAGAGATTGGATGAGAGAAGATAAACCAAAGAAAGATTTCGCAAGGCAAGCCAGGATCGCCAAGATAAGAAAAACTCACAGACTCACATAAGGAACATACTTCTATCGGTAGCAAAGGACGGGATAACGTAGGCTACTCAGTGTGGGAGGGGACCCCGTGTATAGATAGATACAAGGACATATTTGATCAAATTTGGACAAGCAAGAAAAAAAGCAAACACAGTATCAGCTACAGTAAGATGAGACAGGATAGAGAAGACGGAATCAGAACAGGTACAGTAGTAATTACCTATGATCATTGATTTTGTCTTTGTTAGGTAGAACAAGGAACAGATAGGTATGGATGGGCATACAGAGATATTGAAGATGAACCTAGAAGGATTCAGAAAGCCGTCAACACATATACTAGAGATAGGCATAGGCCATGAACGATCAAGTGTGGCTTTACAAGCAGGCCATCTCCACATAAACAGTTTAGGAGGGCCAGGTGCCAGAATGCTGTGAAACTGTGAAACTAGTTCGGAGATGTTTGTCAAACTGCAAGCCGGGATCATCATAGATCGCCTTCAGGCTTGACCATGGAATTGAGTTGGCCGCAAGCGCTGGGCCGTTTTTCGGCCATTCCCGAATTGCATGGAAGACTGGAAGAAGAGGACCTCAGGCCCAGTGATGCTCGGAAGTCAACCCACAGCTCCTTGAGTGAAGGCCGTTCAATCCTAAAGAGATATCAGGGATTTGGAGGAATGCTCAGGTCAAATTGGGAGGATGAGGTTGCTTTGAGAAGTTGGGCGCTTTCAGATTTAGTGAAGCTGGTTAACTAGTGCCCCACAGATTCAGATGTGACCAATTTCACTAGTACGAAAAGTTAGCGCGGGACGCATCCTTGCTGCATTTCAAGGAATGGATGCCCACCCTGGGTGCACAACGCTTTAGCGTCATATTTCACCAGCCATTTGAAAGGATGCCCGGCGCAGAAGGGCAGTGTTCGTTCTTTGAGATGCCGGTGGATCCCCAAGAAAAAAATCACTGATGGACACATGGATAAGAAATAAACAACAGACATTTGAATGAATAGACATTATATTTATATATATGCAATATCTACATAATATGATTGATATGTGATTTATATTTATGTATCTACTAATATCTAAAATATATGAGATATATGATATATTTTCATATTTGTTTATTTTTGTGTATGTTTGATTGTATACATAGAAAAACAGATGACTTCATAGATACATTCATCAGTTGATGGATGGATAAGATGGATAACATGTATGATCAGGTTGGATAAGGTTGGACGAGGCTAGAGTAGAGTAAAGTACAGTAGGTCAGATAGATGTTCATGTGTTGAAATTATTGCATAGTTCATCAGTAGGCAGATGTGGTCACCCTCGTTTCAATATTTTTTTGGTTTAGCTTTGTTTCAAACATTGAAGGTCGTTATTGAACCCCCCCGAAATGTCCAGCATCCCGTAGTGCAAAAGCCATGGCCAACGCGGGAATGCGCATTTTGCCAAGAAGACTGTTTCTGATGGTGTTTGATTTGAGGCATATATCATAGTTGGAAAAGTCAACCACAATTTCAAGCAAGTGTTAGACACCGCTGTGTTTGATGCATTGATGGCAAGCCCTCCATTTTGACAAAGTCATAATACCCGTAAAGTATTGAACAAAAAATCCTCCACTCCCAAGAGAAGATCCACGAGTGCCTCGGAGTCTCGATTCTTCAGTTTTTTTTTCAAGGGACTTGGACTTGATTCTGGGTGCATGACTCTCAGTCCCTACAAAAGCCATAGTGTTGATGGTTCAACAATTTGGCACCAGTTGATATGGTAAATAACCACCGGTTGGGTTTTAGCACCATCCAACCGGTGGTTGGCCTTGGGATATCTGAACCATCAACAGTATTGGGGGTCAAACGGAACCCCGTTGGGTTCCTTCCCAGGAAGTTGAACGAGGACGACTTGGAGTTCTTAATCTCGGAGGTCAGAGGTACTACAGGTGGCTTAGATGGGCCCGGGATCCAGGGGAAAACGTGGAGATATGTGGCCCCAAAAATAGGGCCGAAAATAAATTGGTAACTGGGGTTATAACTTAACCTACATTATAGGGGTTATATTGAACTGGTAGGGGCCCACGTTGTACACCTGTCAAGTCAAAAATGGTAGTACTGTGAAATTTGCCCTTCAACTGACCTCAGATTTGATCCTTCAGAGTATTTGAGAAGTTTTGAACAGAGCCTTGCGGTATTTCTTGGATGGTTCTGATTCAATTACATGTCAACATTTAGATGTTTGCAACCTACAACAATGATAAACATGATAACGATAGTCGTAGCAACAATAACCATATAATAACAACAATAAGATTAGAACACCGACCATAAGAACAATAATAAGAAAATAGCTGCAGCCATAATTAATAACAACAATCATAATGAAGGTAATTGTGATAACAATGCATAGCAATAAACATAATCGCAATAGCAATACTGGTAACAAGAATAGTGACATTATCTGAAATAGTAGAACTGCTCATTTTGCAGGTGGATTCATCGGGACGTTTTACAAGCTCGTCATGCAGAAGGTGGAGCCATTGTGGTTGGTCAAGTGGTCGGAACTATTTTTTCTCCCACGAAAATGACCACCCTTGCTTTTTTAAATAAGGAATCCATGGCTCACTTAGATCCTAAACAGAAAACTGTTCTTTTTTTATTGTCAAGTTGGTGTTATTAGTGTGACCATTTGGCGATTTGGATGGCATGGATTTTCAGGGAGGCCAGCATAATTAGGTTGACCAGGTGTCGAACCGACAAGTCAACCTGGAGCCGGAAAAAAACATGATGCCTTGAATTCTATTCCAACATGTTTGATCCCTAAAAAGGCGTTGCCATTCAAACGACAGAGCTGTTTGCAGAACTATGGAGGAAAGGAGCAATGGCCTGCGGTCTGACCAAGTGTTTTTGTACCATATTTATGAGATATTTGATATTTGTGTAGGTATACGATATATTGTCTAATCAGTATATATGCATGAAGCTTGAACATGTTGCGGGCTTCGAGATGAGTTGGGACAATACTATTTGGGGGCTGGTGTGTATGTACGAGACATGCATCGTGTACTGTGATGAGTGGAAGACCTCCACGGCAACACGTAGAGGTGAATGAAAGTGATCCATTGCGATCCTCCTCAATCTGATCTTTAAGGATTTTTGAAGGAATCCAGGAAGGGGCATGACATCAACGATCAGACGCGTTTTGTACAGGTGCTTTGTTCGGACAAAGCCTGTTCTCGCTGCTCTTTTAGTATCTCAGCTAGATCTAGCTGATTGATTGACTTGGAGGGAAACACTATTGGAATCAGAGTCAGAGCCTGGATGTTTCCATCAACCATGTGGAAATGGGGGGATGGTATGATGGCATAGCAATAGGCAACTCTTGGCGTGATCATGTTGAGGACCAGGTAGGATTGATCAAGACATGATCAATAAATCTACTAGCTTCTGCTATGACATGTGCTGTTCGTAGATTTTGCTATGCTGGCCACATATGATGGACACAAGCTTATTTTTCGTTTTATGCGTGTGCGTGGGCAGCTGTTTAAAGATGCCTAAGATGCCTCCCTTTGTCCCTTTGTGGAAGGGTATGTGAAGACCTGGACAAAGCAGCTAAGGTGCATACAGCTGCATACAGTTCTTTAAATATTCATGGAAATGACATGGACCTAGCAAATGATGTCTCTTGCGGCATCCCTGTCATGTGCATTGTGGCCTCAAAAGGAAAGTATTTCCAAGCACACCCTCACGAACTAAGATAGGAATGGAAAACACACCATTGGATGATGCATTTTCTCCTATATAGAACATGTGTCATTTTCATGTCGCCATTTCGGTTTCACTGGAGGTTTCTTTGTTTCGAGATTTCCCCTGTTTATTTTCAACCCTCGTTTCGAGTCCCAACATTTTTGAAACGGCAACAAAAACCGCCGAGGCATCTCACCCTGCACGCAGCTCTTCCCAGTGGCCAATGTCCATATGGCGCTGATGCTGAAGGTGTAGCCGTTTACTGGGGGAATCTCAGGTGGATGGTGCACCACCTACCTTGTATTCACGGATGCCATTCAACGGTCCCTACTGTTGATGGTTCAGAAATCCGGAAAAAATCAGTTGATTTTGAGAATATCAGACATGTTTTGTAAGGATTTCATATCTAACAGGTGGCGCAGGATTTCTTCCATCATATTTACGAGTGAATAAGTAAATCCAAGATGCACCTACCCGACAGCATCCAGAAACGAGATAGTCCCTATGAATGATTGAAATTTAAGCCAGCGTGATTTCCATCACTCGCTTTACTACTCGGTGACCTCAAATTAGGTGCTTCTTGATGCTGGGCAAGAGAGCCCCTGCTTCAACACCGCCATTGGCCGAGCCATTTTGTCGGAGGCCTCTCGACGCAGCTTGGCAGATAAACCATGATCTCGAAGTGAAAGGGGAAGCTCTGCCAAAAAGCGCATGTATTTACACTTTTGGGGCCTGGTTCCAAGAGTATGGAAATCCTTCCCGGCACATCAAAGATCCGTTGTGTAAGACAAGTATACGATGATCACGGTTGAGTCAGGGGGTTATTTGGCTTTTCAAAACAGCAGGGTGTTTTCATACGTATGGACTGAAGGAAAAGGGTAATTGTTTGAAGGTGGCGACATATTCGGATTGAATACAGATAATAAAGATAGGAAATCTTCAACATTCTTCAACCATTTTATTCGTCGAAAATGCTGAGTTTTCACCATGGGGTACTTCATGGCAAATCTTACCATGAAAACGGGTCAAGAACAACATCCAGTTCAAAAGGTCGTCCCAAAAAAAGGCCTACATAATATGGGGTCTCACATTCTCGGGTTGAGCGTTTTTTTAGCTCAGGTACTGCCCGTGGACAATATGTGGATTCCTTGGTAGATGCGGCATACATCCTCATTTTGGTGCGAATGGCTGTCGCACTAGACGATCGTGAGATACCTGAAGTTTCGATCTTGACGCTTTTTGCCGTGACTCTGAGCCATGAAAAGTCCCCCCAAAGAAGAATTGAATGATGATCTTGGGGGCTAAATGATGATACATGATGTAGAACCCTTTGTGTCATAGGAATTATGACCTCACCCCTTATGCGAATCCTGCTCTTAACCAACCAAGATATCATAGAAATAGAGTATTTTTGGTTTCTCTCCCCTGTCTACAAGCCTTTGTTCCATGCTCCAGCTGTTGCTTCATACTTGGGGATTGACATGTCCATGTTTCAATGACATCCCAGGTCTTGAGCATGTTCATTGCTGGGTCGTTGATGCTGAAATTGTTCGGGGGCATGTATTTATTCGCTTCGAGCGCACCCGGCTTCATGGTGGGGGTGATGAAGCATGTGAATCTGTGGAATGTGCTTCTCACAGCTACGGATGCTAGCATGATGTTGAGTGAGTTTTTTGTTTTTTAAGATAATTTAAGTCTCACTGTTTTGGGGTGTGTTTCTGGAGTTTGAGCATATACCATATATACCGCAACGATCGACGACAGTTTGTATGCATTTGATGTTTGATGATGCTTCACGCATTTCGTCTGTCAAATTGCATTGAATGCGAATACATCAAAGAACAGTAAAGGGCGCAGGTAAAGCCACTGAACCAGCTAGTAGTACAATATCCCGGGTTCAAAAACATCCGATTGTTTTTCGCTTATGTATATGTAGTGCCCGTATATTATATATGATTAATGATATTTGCAAGAGAGTCAGAAAAGGACTCTGACCAGATAGTGCACTTTAGAGCCTTTCTATTTCTTCCCTGTTTGAGACCAAAATCTCTTCAAGTATCAGTTAAATGGTTCTCAACAGTTTGAGATTTCAAGATCGTTTGGAGTGAAAACAATTGAAAGCAGTTGTCAATTCCATTCAGCAGAACTGCAAACAGAATCGTGCGTCGTTTCTCGTTGCAAGGTGTTAACAATCATGACTTGAGCATCAGGATGAACCAGATACTACCGACCGGAATGGCAAAGTTTGTTTGTTTTTACGAATGTGGCAGCTGAGGAAGCATTCTCCACCTTTGTTGGGTGGCGTTTCCTGATTTATGCCAGAAGTGGGAATGTCAAGGACGCTTGGGAACTCTTCAAGTCGCATCCAGCTTTCCTTTCCGTTCTGGTCTTGGTGCGATGGAGTCAAGTGGCAGTCACCTGGTTTCAAGACAGTTTTTGTGAAACGGGAGATTCTCCAGATGTCACAACGAAGGTCCAACGACTTGGTTTGATTGAAGCTTCAGGATGTTGGAGGCATTTTGTATCACTGAAGTCATCCACATTTAGATCCTCATTGAGTAGCCAGTTCTTCATCGCCAAGAACTTCATCGAATTTCCAAAAGTAGCCGCGTTGGGATTGAATGGATCAAAACGGATTGCAAAAGCAAAGTGCCTAAGTAGAGGAACATCATCCTTTCACTCGTTTGGTGTGTATCACCAGCGGATCCAACTAAATACTTCCGAGGTGAGTCTCTTGCAAGTCGAGGGCATCGGTCGCAACATTGTCCCAGTGTTCTATGCTGTGACCCGCCCGGCATCCATCAATTTCCTGATTTTTCTGGCCATAGTGGTGTGTCTCAGCTGATTTCAGTCCAAGAATCATATACAATATGTATAGATGCACGCATGGCTATGAATGGCTAGCAGGTAGAGGCAGTTTTTTTTTCTACGGCCCTGATGATACTGCATGTACATCTGTCATTTGGACGCACGGAAAAATCCATGGATCTTCTATTGCTGTTTGCAAAGAAGTGTCTACGTGTTCCGACAATCGCTCTTCACTTGGGTTCATTCCAACTTCCTTCTGTTTCGAGGTGTGGATCCTTTCATGCTTACTTTGTCTTCCCAATCAAAGAAAATTTCGGATGCTTGGAACGAATTTGGATCCACGGTCCACGGATTTTTTCGGGTGTTTTCTTTTTCAGGATTGGCACCCAAATCCTTTTTTTTCTTTCCCCAACCCCCAAAGGACAAACATATGTTTCTTATGGCTTCTAGCGGCCCTTGAGAATACAAACAGGTAACGAAAAAGGCAAGTTCCATGCACCTCTTTGTTGAGATATATCCAAGAACCTTCGCAGGAACTTCATGGAAATTCAGAGATCCCTAGAAAGAAGACGTTGATGTAATCAATTTGATTTATTCACCCTTTTGCCCGTGCCATTTTTGTTTTAAACAGGAAAAAGCTTCAAATGGTGCCGCGGGCCGAGGAAGTTTCAATCATATGTTGAATGCCTTCATGAAGATTTTCCGTTTAGAGGTCCTAGGAGATTTCGATTTAACCGAGATGGAAGGCTTGGGAGAGGCAGGTGTGTGTGTCTGAGCAGTGAGGGGGGGAGATGATGTCATGCCATGTCGTGGATGATGATGTTTGGATATCTTTGGTTGGCCTTGAAGACGACACCCTTTGATTCATATCTCGAACTTGAATCATGCCATGCAAAAGCATTATTGACAATGAAGGATTCCCTTTGTAGGACCTTGGAAGCAACTCACATGAATAAATCAAAAGAAGATTTAAGGTCAAAATAGATGGCTTGCCGGTACCAAAAGGTAGGTTAGTAAAGGGTCCTTATAAACCAATTTGCAGGAACTGTGCCGAATCTACTTTTGAATGACAACCTCACAACTCGCCTCTGGAGGTGATGAAAGGAAATATCAGCAAGGGACTTTTGCGAGGAGAGGTTGCTTGGACGGCACAGGGCTTCAGGCTTCAAGGGGTTGCTGGAGACCTTTTTGGGAAGCCGTGGGGTAACTTCACGAGCTCGTAAACATGCACCGTTCAGAACTGCGATTCTCCATCTCTTGGCTTCAATCGATCATTCTGGATCAGGCTTAACTATTCCGAAACTTAGATGTTCTACTTATATGTATGCGGTACTCGTATAACCAAAATAATGATAAAGACTGTAATGAACAATGCATGATCTAATATCGTTAATACAGTTGATTGATACAGATGAGGCAGTTCATACAGGGGCACCCTTGTTGAATATTTTTCCAGTGTCTATATTTTTCAGGATAAACATCGCTAAAGCAAAAAACAACGCATCAGTCGAGGTTGATGAGGAGTCTGAAAGTAATATTCACCGCTCCTTGCGCTTGGAGTTCTTGGTGTTGAGCTTGGTGGTCACCGTGGTGGCCATGAACGTGAAGCTGGCTAAGTTGGGATAGATAGATGGGAGATTTGAAGGATGGCAACCTGCATGTATTTTCACTAGTAGTAGTAGTAGTAGTAGTAGTAGTAGTAGTAGTAGTAGTAGTAGTAGTAGCAGCAGCAGCAGCAGCAGCAGCAGCAGCAGCAGGAGGAGGAGGAGTAGTAGTAGTAGTAGTAGTAGTAGTAGTGATGATATATATATATATATGATAATGCATATTATATATATATTCCTATGATGAGACAAGTCATCAGTCAAGTAGCTTGTCACCAATCCACGATTTTTTTCCCAAAAGCAGTACCCTTTAGGGTGGCCTATATGCCTATAAAGCCATGTAAGTTGGCTGTGTTCGTATCGTTGCAGCCCGCGCTTGCCAGGTGTACATCGGTTTGCTGGGAGAGCTATATTCGACTGCGATCAAGAAGCAGCACCGACTCTACAATCACTTCTTGGCCTCCACTGCTTATCGCTACTTGTTGTTTAACTAAGGAGTGGCATGAGTTCACCTTTTTGCGTGGGAATTCCCTGTGGTCCAAAGTCCAGAACTCATAAGAGAGGTGGATAGGTATACTGTATGATGTATGGCAGGTAAAATCACAGGAACCTTCGATTCATGACCAAAGTGTCCTTTGTTTGCAAAGGCCTGTCCCATCCATTGCAAACCATAACCCACCCATACCTGGGTTGCAGAGTTGGAAAAGTCACGGAGAGTTCACGTTTTCCAAAAATGTCGTTGGTTGAAGACATCTCCTATTGGTTTGTAGGTTTGTAGAGCCTGAAATCAGAACCACTTTTTTCTGTGCTTGCTGCTGTTGTTATTCCCCACCTGTCAGGTGAGGGTTGTTAGATTTTATGTCAGTCTCTTCTCCTCCTTCTCCTCCTCGTCCTCCTCTCCTCCTTCGTCGTCCTCCTCAATTAACTGGGACCCTTTGAGTTCAGTGTGGCGTGCTGGACCCCAATGGCAACTGGGATCTGAGTTCAGTGTGGCGTGCTGGACCTCAACCGCGATGCTGTGAGTGCAGTGGCGTGCTGGACCCCAACCGCGATCCTGCGAGTTCAGTGTGGCGTGCCAGACCCCAACCG